>CAIGRB010166825.1:249298-298916 GCA_903798255.1 Fraxinus quadrangulata
TTAATTAATTATATATTTTATTAATAAATATATAAATGTCACGGATCTAAGCAATTTGGTCATAATTAAAAAAATTTATATGTCACAGTTCGTTCATCGGTCACAAATTAAAAATTTAAAAGTCATAATTTGTTCATCGATTACAAATCATAAAATTTATAAAACACAACTTATTTTATGGTCATGAAACATCAAATTATAGGTCACATTACTTTTATTGGTCACAACTCAATTATAACTTAATAAAATGTGAATCACAGTCACAATTTTTAGGTCACACATTATTAATTTGTCAAAAATTAACCAATTATTAGTTACAATCAACCAAATAATTGGTCACAGACACCCACGTCCATCTTATCCCACCCACGACACCGCACACCCCCCATCGCAACCACCGCACGCACACCCATTAGCAGTTCATTCACTCAAAGCACCGCGACCGCACCCACAACACCGCACTCAAACATACCCGTTCACACTTCACGTTGAAGCAGCGACGCTCACACCTCCACCAACACCGTATCAATCAAAAATTTAAAAAAGAAGAAGAAGAAGAAGAATGGATATGCACAAAGCCGCCGGACGAGGCGCACCGTCTCGTGAAGATTGGGCTGTCGGAGGAGAGGGAGTGGAGTGGAGAAGAGAGAAGGCAGAGAGACGGTGAGAGAGTGGAGAGGATATGGATTAGTTGTTTGGATAGTGTAGGTAGATATAAAAATAAAAATAATTTTTTTAAAATCTTTAATTAAAACCTGATTTTTGTATTATGAAATTAGATACCAGATTTATGAAAATGGTATTTTAAAACCAGATTTAGGTGTAATTTCCTCTTAAAAAAATATTATTTAGAATTTGTGTCAAAATAAAGTATTTTTTACAATTCAAAAATTAGAAATAAATAAATTACTCATTTTGATAGTAATGTATGCGTTACTTTTAAAACAGTTTTCTTTTTTTATTTAAATGTAAGGAAAAGTAAATTATATTTTTTATTAAAAAAAATTACTTAAAGGTGTTGGAGTTTGACTCAAATTAATATTTTATTTTGCTTTAATGTAAAAAAAAAAAAAAAATTGAGTAATAAAGAGAGAGATCTATTCCAAGGAAAGACAATAATTGATGAGAAAGCTAAAGTGTCAAAAGGAAATAGGAACAAGACAAAGAATAAATTGGCGTGCTTTTCGTATTTTTGCAAACTCTTTTCCATAACAATAAATATTGAAAAATAAAAAATTCGGAGGGTTACAATAATTAAAACAATGATTTATTCAATTATTCCCACAAAAAAAAAAAAAAAAGCAACAAAAAGAGAAAACTTACAAAAACAGCAAGACATAATTAACTATTCACAAAAGCACATTGCTTTCGAATTTCACCACTAGGTCCAGTCTTAACATCAATACGATTCATTTTCTCCATTGATTTGGCAAATTCAGCGTAGAAATTCCCAAGGGACCCTTCAACAATTTGTGTAATAAACGATCGAGTTGTGGAGCTTGTTAGTAAGGCCGAATCTGATTCGAAGAGACCCCTTCTCTTTAGGACGAGTTTGTAGTAACTAAGATCAAATGTTCTGAAACTTCCAGGATCCATCTCAACCTTTGTGGTCGCATTAATCGACTTGCATTTGTTAGCTTTCAGGTTCGCTGCGTATTCACTATCAAGAGATGGATCTTGATCACCCACACCCGTGAAATTGTACAATCGATTTGCAAATGACGAACAATGAGAAATACCAATTGTATGAGCACCTAAAATAATTCAAGGAAAAGTTTTCAATAATGTGGTCAACGATAATTGTTTCTCTCTATAAGCTTGTACCATTCAGCACATACAATTTTCGTAAATAAACAGTGTTACCTGACAACACAACGAGGTCTTTTAGATCAAGACCCTTATTAGCGAAAAGTGTTTGAAGAGTGGTGAAGTTACTAAATGGAGGTGGGACTTGCGCCATGGCTTCCGAAGCATTTGATATCACCCCATCTCTACGTCCAGTTGGTACCCTCCAAAATGGACCACCCTGTTCAAAAGAAGTTTTGACGGTAAGGTATGAGCTATTTAATAATTTACTCATTAAGTTAAATTTTTAAGTTTAACCAACACATGCAATACTGAACGTGATTACGAAATCAAAAAGATTCGAGATCTCCTATGTTGTTTAGTATTATGTGACACTGCTTATCAAACATGACTTGATTTTTTTACTTACGGTAGCCACGACGGCGTCTCTGGCCGTCAAACTGACGATATCTGCACAAGACACAACACCAGGGCATTGAGATTCCAGCAGACTCTTTACTCTATCAATGAAGTCAAAGCCTCTCAATGTTTGATTTGGGACAGAAACTTTCTCAGTTTGGTTTCCTGTGCTTGATGTGAAGTTCAGAAGAACAGATGCATCGCACCCCTGTTGAAGTATCACAATTTCAAAACATGGATCTAAAGGTTTTCATCGTTAAAAGTGAAATTTCGAGAGAAGGCGAATGCATTACCCGGACAAAGCAGTCGTGGAAATGCATCCTTATGAGGGCAGCAGCAAGCGATGGAGCATTTGGGATGTGTTTGTTGACATAATCTTGTACAATTTTCTCAGCTTTTGGACATGACTTGGCATAGAAATTCATCTCCAAATCAGCATGAGCAGAACCTAGTGCAACTGCCATAACCAACAATAAAATCCCAGAATGTCTCAATCCACCCATTTTTCTGTCCTAAAATCTCTACAGAAAAATTCACTATCTTCTTTTTCTTCCTTTTGTCTGTCATGTACAAATACAACATGCGGGCATTTATAGCTATACACCTTTTCGCTATCCAACTAGCATTTGTGCTTATTTGAGACTTAGAAAAATGGTTAGTTATGGTTTTCATTATTTTAATTTTTGAAATGAGTTGTTATTCTTATATCCTAATCTCATTCATGAGTGTAGACCAGCTGTATATAATAAATAATAATATAAATTATAATCACTCTTGGTCGAACATATTTTTTTATTCACACTTTTCGTAAGATTCATAATCACTGTCAACTTTTTATTCACACGTTCAGTCGGATCCTTTGACTAAATTTTAATTCAAATTTTCCCAAAAAAAAAAGAAGCATATTTCGAGAGGTTTAATTATCACGTTACTTTTCATTGATTGGAGGGTAAGTTCTTAAATTGGTATTTTCATTTTTATTTACAATAATATGACCAAGTATTAAGGGTAGTTTATATATATAATAAATAAATAAAATTCCCTCGTAGATTTTACCATATTGCCTGCAAAATGCAATTATTAGATAATTCTCTAACTTTTCATATGGCAATGCATGAATCCTAGAATAATGTCCTTTCAATTATTGTTTATATTTTGAAGTTATCTTGACATGATACTGTCACTAGGTCAAATTTGTAGTTCCACAATGTGTAGCTAAAATTTGTGGTGGAAGACTTTTTTTTAAACGTATAGAAATTGTCTATAGAATCAAGTATTACTGAAAATTTCTACAACGATTATAACCTTCACGAAAAGCTGTAATATAAAATGGCCATGAGATAATTATTATCGATATTCAATATTTTTAACATATTGGGTACATAGGATAGACGGGATCTTTTATATATTTGAGCAACTCTTTTTAAGGATCATTTGGCAAGATTTTTGAAAAGTAAAAAATTATTTTTGAGATTAAAAAATTTCTTTTGAATTTATTTGGACAATTTTCTGGAAGTGCTTTGTCGAATTACAAGAGTTTTTAAAGATAGCTAGCCTAAGAGCCCATTTGAAAAGCCAAAAGTTGTTTCTAAAATTAAGAAGTTATTTTTAGAAAATATTTAAATATTTTTTTGAAAGTGTTTTGTAGCTTTTAGAGAAATGTTTAAGGTAACTTCCTAAAGAATTCAACAAGAAACAGAAGCAAAAACAGAACTCTACCAAACAGGAGCCCTAAGGTAACTTCCGCATAATCTCTTCTACAAAAAGCAGAAGCCTGTCAAACGAACTCTTCTTGCTCAAAGTCATATAATTCTAGATGTAAGGTCTATTCCTCCTCTTTTTTATACCTTTAAACTAGCAAGGGGTTAATCATAACCCCATAAAATTATTATAGAACTATGAAGAATATATGGCTTCTAAACAAGAGAAAAGCCATGGTTATCCTCTCTTCATCGCTCATATTCTACAAGTACATCGCATCTCATTCGAATCATCTCATTAATTTATCCTTTTGATCGGGATTCAAACGCCGATTCAGAAAGATAACAAATAATAAAAATTGACTACATGCAAATATGATAACAATATTGGACGAAGAAATTGCTGTTCCACGTTAAATTATGTCCAGGCTGACATAATTATTGAAAATAAAGTAGATCAGGTTACCTACTCTCTTGCCCTTATAATTAAATAATGGGTACCTAATACTACCTTTTGCAGCCACCTCATTGTTCATGTGTATTATGATATATATATTCATGAAATCACATGACACGACCAATGATAATGAAACTCATGTTTGTTCAACAAATACAATTAAAGAAATAAATACCAAGTCATCAACAATAAATTTTAAGAAGAAGATTTATTTGCCAATTTCATCGATATAAATTCAAGCAACTCCAATTGCTCGTTTGAGCTTTAATGGGATACAAATATTCGTTTTAAGTTTTAGTTCCACCAAATTACTCGTTTGAGCTTGTCAAGCTCTAAGACCTATTCTTAGTTTGGTTTAGTTAAAAAGTTTATAAAAGTTGTGAATGCTATAAAATGTTTGACGAAAGTAGGTTTTAAAAAATGGGGTCAAATATGGGCCAATCGAGTCTGGAGTTAATCTTAAAGAAATGTATGATTTGTCTCTTGACAGTTTGACGTAATGGAAGTTTATGGGAAAGAATAAAATCTCATGAAAAAACTCAAACATATTGATTCGCTTACGAATGCGGAGAAAGAGACAATATTTGAGAGAGACTTCTCATGAATTTTATTATAATCAAAATCAAATAACTTTCATAAGACTTACAAATTGTATTTAATTAAACAGTAAAAAAAGGTTGAATTATTCATGTTTTTGTGCAACACATTTCTTGTAAAATGATGACTTATTTGAGAATATTAATCATGGAATTCAAATGTTTGCTTGAGCCTTTTGGATTTATATTCCATATCGAATCTTATAGTTCCATGTTAAAAGATCAATCTTAATAGTAAGAGTAACACAAACTCTTAAACTTTGATTAATATTTTCATATTTGATTGATGTAATATTTTACCTTAACACATCGCTCCGGATGTTAAATTGTTTTTCTATTTAAAATGAAATTAACTGTATTGGATTTTTTTTTAATTCCTGCATAAATCATTCTTATATAAATAAAAATATTCAATTTGCTTTCAGAAAAATTTAAATTTGAGAAGAGAGAATCTTTGAAATAATCAAAAGACATAGCTGTCCAGGGGGCATCAAACTGTACTAAATACTAGAATTAATGGGGGGGAAAGAAATATATTCGTCTCTTTTTCAAAGGAATTTGATTCTTTGCGTTCATACATTATTACATAGTTTTAAGCTGGTGTGGTGCGCCATACACCTCAAAGGAATTTGATTCTTTGCGTCTCTTTTTCAAAGGAATTTTACAATATTGACGGAATAATCAAGCATGCGTGTAACTTTTAAGAGTGAAACATGTTTATTTGGCTTGCATGCATTGTGTTTTCCTTTTTTGCTTTTTATTTGTGGTTATACCGTCAATTATATGCTCATGAATATCGTGGTGAATATTATTTTTAATTAAAGTATGATAGTATAGCCCGGTCAAAATCGTTCTTTAATCATGTGTACTCAATGGCCGAACTAATCATTATTATCAATTTGGGGATGATGGGTAATGGAACGTGATAGAGTAGTGTGATTTGAAAGAAAATTCCAGTTTAGCCAATTGAGAAAGATTAAAGTTTTGTAATTCAATTAAAAAAATTCTGAAAGTTCAGTAACCTCGAATGAAATTATCCAGATTATTTACCTGCATTAGGAGCAGCAATGGTTTTGGGATTTGAGATCTGGGCCAGGTTGTAGTAATTGGGCCGGCTGCAGTTGATGAGTATATTTGGGCTGGAAGGCCCATTGTGTGTGACCGAGAAATGGGTAAAGGGGGTGGGGTACATGGGCATCAATTCACTTGAGCTCATCATGGGCTGGCCCGTATATACTTTGAGAGAAATGCCCATTCATGTAGGTCCCACCTGTGTAACACAGGCCAAAAATTTATATTCTCAGAGCAATTTCTATTTGTTATTACATTTAAGATCCTCAATCATTTTCACATATTAATATCAACTACCAAAATCGTAAATTGGGTCCTCGAGGTTTTGTGTTTCTGGGCAGCCTTCTCCCTTTTCTTAAATCGTTCGCCCAAAACAAACAATGCACACACATACTTATTATTAGGATGCTAGACAATATCTGCATAAGAAAATATTATTAAGCACTTTTCGATAATAAGTCATATGTCCATCTTTGACGATCTTACCGTGTCGTATAGAAAAAAGATTTTATCGTGTCGTATAGAAAAAAAAAACCTCTCGGTGCATGATATTCTCCATTTTCAATTTGTTAACGTACCATCGCGTCGTCACACATTCCTCTTATTGCAAAAATAATTGCAATTATATTTGCAAGGATAATACCATTAATAACTTTTCGGATGCAATTCTCAAAATGGGTAGTCGGAGAAATGGAAAAATGTATTATATCCTCGAAAGGCTAAAAACCAACAAGATGACTTTCAATCCAACTGCCTTGATGGACGAGCCAAGAAACAAGGAAACTTCCGTTATTTTGGTTGATTATCGATGTGCATTATCCTTTATACCACCCCGTTTTGATTGAATAATGCCACGCATCTTTATCTTCCAATGCCACTGACGTCTATTCCAATGCACTCCATACCCAATTTCAAACTAGACAATCTTTAATAATAATAATAAAAATATTGTTAAGCATAACAATTCAAGTTCTTACATGTTAATTTATATAACGATTTAGATGATATTTCGATTTATCAAATAATATGCCCATACAAGATAGTGATTCATTTGAACAAATCAATTTTGAAATTTGTCTGCTCGTATTTGAATTTTATTCAGATCAAATTACTCTTTTGAGTTAAATTAGCTCGACTTCATGTAAGCTTTGGAGTTTTATCTTAAAATACCAACTTTATTAAAAGAAGTGGCTCAAGTTTTTATATGTGGATTTATATTTTGATAATTAATCGACGTGAAATTTATCACTTATCAACACACACACACACACGTTTTAATTTGTATATATATTGCATATGTTTGACATATCGAATTATACAATATAAAAAATAAGTATAAATTTAGGGGCAATAATATTAGATAACATTATTATAATAGTTTGAGGTGATTTTTGTAGGAGTTTGAATGGGTGAGTCAGCTCGAATTAACGAGCTTGCATTCGATTCATGTATGCTTCAGACTCCATTTTAATTGGGAGGTAGGTTTAGCCCTGTTTGGCATGAATTAAAATTAAAATTTTAAATTTAAATCAAAGTTAATAATTAATTCAAAAATTTTCAATCGCACACTCAATAAATTTGTAACAAAATCTACTGAAAACTCCGAAGCATTTTTGACACCTAACGAACGCTGCCTTTTAAAGAAATTTTACGTGTTGAAAACCCAACATGCCACTTGGTGGAAGCAGTTATATGAGGATTTCATGCACACCGATTCCCGTTTTGGCCATTTATTATATTGCCATTGATATTCTTTGTAGTGATCTCATTGCAAGTTAGACTCCATGACACAGCTGCAAACTTTGACTCTACTTTCCTATGAATTCACTTATTTGATCGAGATGAGAAATTAAATTTGAGTAACCCAACTCAAATATTTTGCATTCGAGTTGTTGAATTAGTTTAAAGAAGAGTGATCCAATAGAGATTTTCGGAAAAGTTTAATGACTACGAGAAGTCAACAATCTATATATGTTTTAACGTCCATGTATGAGTCGATATTTAATTTTATTAATGGGAGATAATAGGGTGACTGATGTTGAAAGTGAATTAAAGTTCAATGAATTGGTAGAAACAAATTAAAGTTGAGCGGTTCAATTGAATTTGATTTCTTGAATTAATTTAAAGAAGAGTGATCAACTAGAGGTTTTCATAAAAGCTTAGTGACTAAAATTAAAATTAACCAACTGCATACGCGGCAAGACGTCAAAAACTACTATGTTTTGAGATCAATTAAATGTATATGGCCTAATTGGAATCTCCATGAAAGTTCAATGACCAAAAAATTGAAATTAAACTCGAAAAACCGTGAAAAACTTTGAAGTATGCACAACTTGAGAAATCTAAGGCAAAAAATAAAATAAAGTGGTGTTTGATATGTTAAATTAGATATGGTCGTTCCAATATCCCAATATAACGACTATTTTATACTATGGCATGTGCATTTAAGGCTTGTTTCTCTATAAGCAAAGCTATAGTTAGAAATTTCGAGGTACTTTCCATTATAATTATCGATTTTTGTCTTTTCTTTTCTTTCAAAAGCATATACAAATTATTGAAATTAATATTAACTGTTTTGTAAGCATCATTTGTCATCTTGGAAAACATTAATGTGGTAAGAGGGAAAACAAAAGAGAGGCTTGAATTTATAAACACATTGTGATTAAGAAAAATGGTATGTTTTTACTCACTTTCAATATTCTTTCTTTTGTGCTAGTAGTATTGCTCTCGATAATATAGAATTTACGATTAATCCATAACGCTATATTATTATAAAAATGAGGACCTAAGATTTTATTGGATATTGACAACATAAACTATGCTAGGAATATCGATTAATTAATTATTATTGTTGAAAGGAATATTTAATTGATAATCATTTCGCCACAAGTTAGTTTAAACTTTTAGAACATGATACTGAGCAGACAAATAATCCAAATTCAAGTTTCACCGCCACTCATTTATTAAAAATTGTGCACGTATAAGACTTTAATGAAAAAATATTTATTCTTCCTGTATTAATAATCATATTTAAATGATATATATTTGATCATATCTAACTCGTTAATGATTTTGATCAAGTGACTCAACCATTACAATTGCTAAAATATCATTTTTAAACTTTTACAACTCATTTCTTATTTCAAAATCGTCTTACTGATTGATACAAAAGAAATAATAAACCTCATTTGAAATGCACTCCGACGATAGCATTCTCTATACGGGCTAATATTGAAAGTTTTGAGGGTTAATTTCATTTATGGTCACCGAACTTCCATTTAAATTTCAATTGTACAACCGAACTTTAAATTATCGCAACCAGATTATTAAAATCCAATTTACTTTCAATATTATTCACTCCGTTAATCCCGTTAATAAACTTATCATCACAATCCAACGTGAATGTTAAAAATTGACAGCTACATTTTGAGGTAAATATTAAAATTCTAAAATAAACGATAATTCATTTGTCGAATCATGACAAAACCTTGTCGTGAAACAAGCATCTGATGTTTGAAGAACCGCCATTGCCTACGTAGGCGCCTGCAGTTGCAGGTCTTATTTGGCCAAGTTCTATCTCGATGATAATAAATAGATAAGATTAAATTCAAGAATAAATAGGAAAATTTGTTTTTTCTTATCTTTTTCTTGGCTACCCATTCTACTCGAAATGTTATCTCTTTACTGTTATAAATTGAGCTACTTGGCATCCATTTTCTCATAGCACAGATTGTATAGAAAAATTATTGAATACTGAGTTCAAGCCATGGCTGCATCTTTTTCAGTACCTTCAATGGTAAGATTATGCAGTTAGTTTCTGCTTTTGTTTGTGCCTATATTTGGATGATAAATTGGTTGAATTTTGGTTCTGCATTTGCATAATAATCAATTAAATTTGACTGAACAGATTATGGAAGAAGAAGGAAGATTTGAAGCAGAAGTAGCAGAGGTGCAAGCATGGTGGAACTCTGAGAGGTTCATGCTAACCCAAAGGCCATATTCAGCGAGAGACGTCGTTGCACTACGCGGTAATCTCAAACAAAATTATGGATCGAATGAATTGGCCAAGAAACTATG
This sequence comes from Fraxinus quadrangulata, assembly GCA_903798255.1. Lineage (NCBI taxonomy): Eukaryota > Viridiplantae > Streptophyta > Magnoliopsida > Lamiales > Oleaceae > Fraxinus > Fraxinus quadrangulata. The sequence goes on from CAIGRB010166825.1 coordinate 259,405, forward strand.
GGGGACTCTCAAAACTCACCAAGCCAATGGCACTGCCTCAAGAACCTTTGGTTCACTTGATCCTGTACAAGTTACTATGATGGCTAAGCATTTGGACACAATCTATGTCTCCGGTTGGCAATGCTCGTCGACCCACACAACCAGCAATGAACCAGGGCCTGATCTTGCCGATTATCCCTATGATACTGTCCCCAACAAAGTCGAGCATCTTTTCTTCGCGCAGCAGTATCATGATCGGAAGCAAAGAGAGGCAAGGATGAACATGAGCAGGGAAGAGAGGGTTAGGACTCCGTACATTGACTACTTGAAGCCGATTATTGCGGATGGTGATACCGGATTTGGTGGTGCTACTGCCACAGTTAAGCTCTGCAAGCTGTTTGTCGAGCGTGGTGCAGCCGGTGTCCACATTGAGGATCAGTCATCCATGACGAAAAAATGTGGACACATGGCTGGCAAGGTGCTTGTGGCGGTCAGTGAACACATCAATAGGCTCGTGGCTGCGAGGTTGCAGTTTGATATTATGGGTGTTGAAACCGTTTTGGTGGCTCGTACTGATGCCGTTGCAGCGACATTGATCCAAACCAATGTCGATACACGGGATCATCAGTTCATTTTAGGCGTAACGAATCCGAATCTTAAAGGGAAATCTTTAGCTACTCTGCTAGCAGAGGCAATGGCAGCTGGTAAAACAGGGTCGGAGCTTCAAACGATCGAGGATAATTGGCTGGCAATGGCACAATTGAAGACTTTTTCAGAATGTGTTGTCGATGCTATCAGAAATTTGAACGTTGGAGAAGCTGAGAAACAGAGGAGATTGAATGAGTGGATGAACCATTCGAGTTACAACAAATGTCTCTCGAATGAGCAAGGGCGAGATATTGCTGAGAGATTAGGCCTAACCAATCTCTTCTGGGACTGGGATTTGCCAAGAACCAGAGAAGGATTCTACAGGTTCAAGGGCTCTGTAATGGCAGCAATTGTCCGTGGCTGGGCTTTTGCCCCACACGCCGACCTAATCTGGATGGAAACCTCAAGCCCTGACTTGGTCGAGTGCACCAAATTCGCCGAGGGTGTCAAGTCTATGCACCCTCAGATCATGTTAGCTTACAATCTCTCCCCCTCTTTCAATTGGGATGCTTCTGGAATGGACGATCAGCAGATGATGGATTTCATACCGAGGATTGCGAAACTAGGTTATTGTTGGCAGTTCATTACTCTAGCCGGATTCCATGCTGATGCCCTCATTATCGATACTTTCGCTAAAGATTTTGCACGACGGGGAATGTTGGCATACGTCGAGAAGATCCAGAGGGAGGAGAGGAAACATGGAGTTGACACATTGGCTCATCAGAAATGGTCTGGTGCAAATTACTATGACAGAATTCTGAGGACTGTCCAGGGAGGAATCACTTCAACTGCTGCTATGGGCAAAGGCAAATTACATCCTTTCCTTAATTTCTCTCAAGATTTTGTATCAAATATTCATGTTATGTATATGTAAATTTTGGGATTATTTGGTTTTGCAGGGGTGACTGAAGAACAGTTTCAAGAGACATGGACGAGGCCGGGAACGACGACCATGGCGACTGACGGCAGCGTCGTGATTGCGAAGGCCAGAATGTAAAACACATCCTGAATATGGGTTCTGGAAGCTTGAGAAGTTTGTTTAGTTTCAATTGGTGAAATCAAGTACAATAAATTTGTTCTATGGTAAAATAATACCATTGTTGATTGGGAAATTATGGGGCATGTTTTGGCCTGCAATCTACTATTCTTGTTTCTTGCTGTGTAATCTTTCACTACCATTTTGTTGCTTCATGTTTACAGCAACATTAAGAGTGTTGAATCACCTCGTCTCAAGACCGATTTATTTTTTCATCAAACATACACAAACTTACAAATAAATGAGAATGAGTTTCGAATCCAAGATACTTGTCTACTCGATGATGTGTTTAACACATCGTCTAAAGGATTTCTGTTATTATTTGCTCCATGGCTTAAGAACAGACAGTACAATTATGATTGCAATAACCAGGAGCAATATAATGGAAATCATCATGCATTTTCTTGATTTTTTCTGCAAGCTTTTAGCAGTATGGAGAGCATCTGTACCCATGTTTACATGGTCTACTGCATTCCTCACCTGTGAGTATTTTCCAGGAACAAATATACAACTATTAATATTCTATATTGAATGTCAAAATTAACTTAAAACCTAAAACATTAGAATCAATATATAAACCAGCCATTAGATGGCTCGATTGGTCTTTCGCTCCAATATCCAAGTTAGACGAACAATGTGCACGTCAGTATTGTTGCATGTCTCCACTAGAGTTTCATATAGCTTCGTCCCTCTTATGAATAGTTCACCATGTTTCGGGTTCCAACATGTATGCTCACATTCAAAATAATGACTAGCGTCTTATTAGTAGTTATTAGTAGTTATGGTCATTACGTAGATGACATGGTGAAAATATCAATTCTTTAGATAATTTAGAAAGACGTCATGGTCTATATAATCTGTCTAAAGGTGTAAACCTGATCATAATAAATTTTTAAGATAATTTTCTTTCCAATGATATGAATTGGTCATTTGACCGAGATATAAATCGAGCCGCCATGGCCCAGTTAATGGGAGGCTCTGGGCCAGTATAGCTTTAGTCAATGGGTGCAACGCTTTCCATTCTAAGGTGTGTAAACTCGATGGAAGAGGAGCCACAATGTCAGAAGGCTCCCTGACAATGGCAAGACGACATTCATTCTTGTGGTGTCACCCCATTGGTGATAATGGCTTGGAGGTTGCCGGGGTAATTTGTTGGATTTTAGAGGGTCGAGAATGTGATGGGATATAGAGACTATCTATTAACTCGATTGCATTTTGCCTATAACTATTGGGCTCCATGTGAAACTAGGAATTTGTCGCCTTGGAGTTTTCCACAAAGTGAACCATCCATGGGTCTGAGCAGATACTCAAATAGACCTAACAGTCTATTTTTATGTATAGGTCGACCCAGATCATGTTGGCTTAACAATGTTGTTGATTACAAGATTAACTGAAGACCTCATCCCTGATGGAAGTCCTCAACAGAAACTACTATTACAACTCTAGGAGCAGCTCGGCATGTTTCGTCGTAATCAAGGAATATCATGATTATTGATTTGATTAAAACGATGTCATCTCATCTGCTTTGACCAACCCCATAATGACACGTGATATAACTGATATAAGCACCTCATGATCAACCAATCAAAGATCAGCTATGATTGAATGACTACAATTGCAGGGAATATCACGATGAACTGCAAAAAACCCACCTCGCCATCCAATAAAACAGCTTTTCAAGTTAAATGATATGGCACGCTTCACGAGAAAAATATTGCAGCTGACGTCGGGTGGCGATCTAAATACTATTGACAACATGACAACAACGGCCACTCCTTCCAAAATCAGTTATAAAAGGAGAACTTCACGGTTAACCAATTATGTACCTTCATAGTTTCGAGAGAAAAAAAAAAAAAGCCAACAAAATTGTCATTTTCCTATTCCAGCTTACCTCGTCCTATTCTCAATTAAGTTGACGTCAACAAATGTCATATCCACTTTTTACCCTTAGACCTGCCTAAACAATTTGTCTATTTAACACTAAAAATTTTGGATACATGAAATTCATGCGATGCTTATTAATATTTTAAAACTAATAAAATAGGTCTACAAGTAAACATTTGAGAAGCAAGCAACAACGTTAGGAAGACATAAAGAAAATAAATAAATTACAACTAAATAGGGCATACATTCGTCTAAAAAAAGACTAAAATAGAATTAAAAGAACTACGTAAGAAAATTTGTCAAACATTTTGCTCAATTTAAACTATCAAATATACCATGATAATGTGAGAACTACACAAGTGCCAATTTTACGGCAACATAATCGTCTTTAATGGACCAAAAAGAACAAAAATTAAAACAACAATGTTTATGCATTAAAGGGGCTTGTCATCAAATTGTTATTTTTTTTAATTTTAAAAGTGTAAGTTTAGTTAGAGCTATCCATCACAAAAAGGACAAGAACAACAAATTAGCAAAGAGAAATGTTCAAAAACAAAATGATACAGTGCAAACCTCGAAAAAAGCAAAGAATAGTTCAACTTAATTTTGTTGATTCAAAGAATATTAAGTAGTGTTATAAAACACAGACCGTACCCAAGTCCAGTTCTAATCACTCATTTATATTAATTGACATTTAACACATTTAAAACCCATTGCACCGCCGATTTTTTAATAAACTCATCGGCCCATATTTCTTTGAACCAACCGGGCCAATGATTATTGAATACAAACCCACTCATTTTACATGCAATTCCTTGAAAAACCAAAAACCCTTTCGCCTTCTCTCAATCTCATTGCAGTTCAACCACTACCAAAAATTCAAATATCTACTTTCAAGTTGTAATAGACGGAAGAAGAAAATGTAAGTTTGAAATTTCATATTTTTTTTATTGAATTTCAAATTTTCGAGATGACGATATGCAAAAAAGAAGATATTTTTGTGCTGAAAAATTATGGAAGATGCTCACCATTTTTATAGTTGTTTCTTTGTTGTGTTTTAAATGTAATTGTATTGATGAATTCAGAGGACAATATATGAGAAATCTAAAACTAGCTTATATATTAGTAACCCGGTTAAAATTTTCTATTAAATGTGTAATCATTATGCTAGAGATTCAATGAATTTATGATTTGGGTCTTGTTTTATATTCACAACTTTTGAAAACACTCTACTGAATGTGAAATCTCCAAAAGCTATTAATATGTTTTCTGGTTTAGATGGTATGTTTTTTTTACCCAACATCTTGCAAAGAGGTGAGCCTAAATGGCCAACAAACAGAGGAATATTTATGCTACTACCAACTAAGAGAAAAAGAAATCTTGTGCTAAGAAGTGTTTGAATTGAATTCATGTGAAAGTTTTCAGAGGTAATTATTGTCAGCCAAGCAATTGATATCATTTGATGCATTAGTTGATCTATTGGTAATGATAGATGGGACTTGAGCGTTTAGTTGAGCACGTTAAGGAAGAAGGAGTGGAGTAAAATGCCTACGAAGTTGAAAATGTCTTTAAACATTACGATTTGTGAGATTTAGGCTACAAATTGATCACAGTCACCAAAATAACATGATATTATAGAATTGTCAAAATCCTATTATTCAATAAAAATAACTTACAATATATTTGATAGGAATTGACCCACCGATTGAACTACTGACCCACTGCATTGTTCGGATCAGTGTTCAGGTTGGGTCTCACGACTATGATATTGAGAGAAGACCAATGATTTAGAAGAAATTTCAAGTTTGTATAAATTAATAAATAATAATAAGAAAACAAACTCTTAAAATAGTTTATACGCAATGTTAGAAATTGCGACGATAAGAAGGCTTTCAAAATAATTAACAAATGACGACACAATTAAAAAAATAAAAAATCTAATCCATCCTCATGACAAAAGAACAGTCATGAAAATTAATACATTTTTAGTTGAAGGGTTGAATTTCATCATAATACTACAAAATAATAATAATAATAATTGAAAATTTTTATTCATTATACTAACGTGAGTAAGTACTTTACATTGAAAAATAAATAAAAATTAGAGTGATATCATGGATTAGCACTTTTTAAATAATGTTATTATATCATTAGCAAAAATCATCATCACTAGTATATAGGTGGCAATGAACCCCTAATTAATGATAGATAGTGTTATTATAATATGAAGAAAATGCATGAAATTTGACTAATTGAAAATTATAATTTTTAAAAAATTATTTCTAGCTATGCCACTATGTTATAGGTTTCATAAAGCAAAAATAATAATAATTCAATGTTTTTTTTTTTGTTTTTTTTGTAGCTATTAGCAAAACAAAAGGGCCAGACCAGCGGGCCAACAGGCCTCAATGGCGAGGCCTGGGCCTCTAGGCCTGCAAGCAACTGGAACATGGCCCTATATTTAACTGGGCCACCCGTGACGTAGACATCAGCCCACTTTGACGTCCATACTACACCTTTCATTTTGGGAAAAAATGACGCCCCAGCCAGTCCCCGAAGTCAAGGCCCGGGTCCCTACGAAGGAATGCTATGTAAGGCACTCTACGTTCCCAAATTTTAAGGTTAGACTCATAGTTGTAAGGCCCGATCTGAACAATGTAACGAATCAATGCTTCAATCGACGATCCGATGGTTCAATCGACGAGTCAATTCCTATGAAATATATTGTCAGTTATTTTTATTGAATAATAAAATTTTGATCATTTCTACCATTAACTAGATTAACCTCGTGTTATTTTGGTAACTAGGATCAATTTGTAGCCTAAATTTCACAAATAATAACATTCCCTTTTCAGCTTCGTAGGCATTTTACTCCACTCCTTTCCTTGAGACACTCATAAGGCCCCTTTGGCAAATTCCATATCCTCTGTCGTTCCTAGACTTCCAAAATCAACTAGACACTTCACTTTCCAAAAGAGGCAAAGAGTAGTGAGAGGAAGAAAGAAGAGACCAACCCCATCCATCATCACCAATAGATCAACTAATGCACCAAATGATATCAGTTGCTTGTCAAACAATAATTACCTCTGAAAACTTCCACACGAATTTAACTCAAACACTTCTTAGCACAAGATTTCTTTTTTTCTCTGTTGGTAATAACATAAATATTCACCTGTTTGTTGGCCATTTATGCTCACCTCTCTGTGAGCTATTGGGTAAAAGAAACATACCCTCTGTACCAGAAAACATATTAATAGCTTTTAGAGATTTCACATTCAATAGGGAGTTTTCAAAATTCGTGAATATAAAACAAGACCCAAAGCATAAATTCATTGAATCTCTAGCATAATGATTACACATTTATAGAAAATTTTAATCGGGTATCCTAGAAAAGGCAACAGAAAATAATATTCACATAAAATCAGCCATTAGGTCACTAGCATATAAGCTAGTTTCAGATTTCTCATATATTGTCCATCTTCCTCCGAATTCATCAATACAATTACATTTAAAACACAACAAAGAAACAACTATAAAAATGGTGAGCATCTTCCACAATTTTCCAGATATCTTCTTTTTGCACATCGTCATATTAAAGATTTGAAATTCAACAAAATAAATAAATAAATAAATAAAAATTCAAACTTGCATGTTCTTCTTCCATCTATTACAACTTGAAATTGGAGATTTGAATTTTTTTGGAATGGTTGAATTTCAAGGAGACTGAGAGAAGGCGAAAGGTTTTTTGGTTTTTCAAAGAATCGCGTGTTAAATGAGTGGGTTTGTATTCAATGACCATTGGCCAGATCAGTTCAAAGAAATATGGGCCGATGGGTTTATTAAAAAACTGGTGGTTCAATAGGTTTTAAATGGGTTAAATGCCAATTAATAAAATGAGTGATTCGGATAGGACTTGGGTCTGATTCGAAGGTTTTCGAACCGAACCGGCTAGACTAGTCTAGTTTGGGTTTTATAACACTAGTTAGACCACCTAAGACAAGGGAAGCTCGACCTATTTTGATACCCCTACAATGGCTCCACCATCTAAGAGGATTTCAATGTTCTTTTAAACAAGGATTTTGAAACTTGTACATAAAAAATGTACATAATAGATTACATAAATGAAGGGAAATTATTTGATGAAAAAGTTGATGTTCTTTAAATTGACAAATGATAGAGTGCTGTGTGACATTATTCAATTATGTAAATCTTGATGTATATGTAGCAAGATCCTTTAAACAAACGTTAATAACAAAAGTAAAAGAGGTAGTATTTTCATATGCTAAGCTTCGATCTGGCAAATTTATAAAAAAAATAGTATCAAATCCGCAAAAAATGTAGATAATAATGAATAATAGTTATGAATGTAAAGTTAAAATTAATGATTGACTTTGAGTGAGTTTATAAATTATTTACATATTCTTATGTTGAATATAGAGAAATTAAATAATGAGAAAGCCAACCATATATTTCAAAACACATTTTTATTCTACGTATAAAATTTGGGAGCTTTTGAAGGCGCTTTTAGTTTTCTTAAAACACTCGCACATATAAATTAGACTAGAAATGCGATGCCAAGCACCATAAAAACACTTGCGTGTCTAGAAGGGGATTTGGCATTCACCCCAACCTTGTCCCGTGATAAAAGACAATAGTACAAAATGGGTTTTCTACTTTATTCCAAGTTTTCAAACTATACCTTTCAACAATCCCATCCAAAAACCAAACTATACACTAAAGATTCCACACTAAATAGTACAAAAAACAGTAGTAGTGAACTCAGAAACACCACACTATCCAGATGCAAAGACCCTAATGCAAATACTTCCTATTCGGCTCAAACTACCTATACCTATGAATATATACAGAGGATGCTAAAGGTTAGAATGACTTAAGCACCCTTGCCACTCTTCCAAGGTTGGATAACACCGACTACTATAACGGCTATTATTATTAAAAGGATAATAATGGCAATGCACGTCCATTTTCGGGTTTTCTTCTGAAGTTTCTTTGCATTCTGAAGTGCAGTTGTCCCTGATTGGACATGATCAACTGCATTCGACACCTGAACAATATCCCCATTAACTTGGGACATTATGCAATTCACGTGGCTTTACGACATAGCAATTAAGCATACAAAAGCTAGCGTTGTGAGGTTGGAAACAAACCTGGCTCTCAATGTTATCGAGGATTTCTCCTTGAGCTTCAACGAGAACAGCCATATCAAGGTATATCTAATATTTAAAAGATTTTTATTAGGAAAAAAGAAGAAGAAGAAGAGAGATTTCTACAAAGTTAGGCCAAGTTTGAGAAGTTGAATTAAGACAAACCTGGTGCAAGTCAAGAAGCTTTTGTTCAATTTCTTTCACAGCATCGTGTCTTTCCTGAATTTCTTCCAAAGTACTTAGCACCTACAACCAAGAATCGAGAGGTCAAAATCCTAAACTCCTAATGGGATAGATGATGTCTAATATAGCTTGCTTGTGTTAGGAATACTGCCCTGAAAACAAAATCTATTTTACGTAAATAGATACTCTCAGGTAAAGTCAGGCATTTTATTCGTTTGTAAATAGTGTTGCTTGAAACAGTATAAAATTCTAATGTTAGCTTAGTAGTGATCACGTCAGCGAAAGCGTGTTTTCACTTGATTCTGAAGACAATAATATGTTGTTTCTTGAATGGAGAAGCAGCAGGACCATTATGATCACGACACTTACAAGGTTACTATTCAACTTCATCTAGCTTTTAAAGAGGGCAGAATTAGAGGTAATTTCAGTTATGCAATTTGTGAATTCAAATTGAGGGATTAGCAAAAAAATACATAAAACTTAAAATAGAGCAGAAATATTACCTCCCCGCGACCTGTTTCTTGGATAGCCTTCTGGAATATTTGTTCACTGTTTCCAGTTTCAATAAGGTTGTTGATAGTCTGTCAATGGCGGGTTCAGCTATTACGATGTCACCTATATCATCTAGAACTCAAATATTACAAACAGAATATAGGCTCACCTCTTCATCTGGTCTAGTTCCAGTGACTGTTAACCAGGAAAATTTACAGCACAAGTAGTCGATAAAATTTAGTATTGAACACAAATAAAAAGGTCAAAAAATGAAAAGAAGAAATGAATTCTGGTCTAATGCACGTCTGATCATTCAAACCTGTGATCACCCTTCTTTCCACAACCTCACGATATTCCTCGTCTATATTCTGTCTCAAGGTCTGTTAGAAGAAAACAGAATCATTTGTGAGATACTTCTAACCGAGGGAAGGTAGGGCAAAGGCCACAAAACTATTGTCAATGTGAAATGAGGTAACACCTGAAATGCTGTCATCAGGTCTTTAAACTTTTTCGTCAAGGAACTGGAACAAAGAAAAATATGATTAAATAAATTCCTTCTAATCCAAAAATAAAGAAGCTGTGTAACAGATATATTCTCCACCAGAACGCACTTTGTCATGTTCATCCTTGACCTATCAACGGCTGTCCCTTTTTCACACCCAGGCTTCTGTCGATTGGCTAAGTTCTGACGAGGCAATATAAATCAGTTTATAGTAGTAATATTGTATAAGATTTTGATGAAAATGCTGGGAGAGATTTTAATAACAAATTGTCAGAGCAATACATCTTTATTTATTGCTTCAACTTTCGCTTTCACATTCCGTGCTATCTTTCCTACTTCATCAACATCTTTCTCCATGCGCTTCCTGATAGCTGAAAATGAGAATTCCAGACAGAAACAGTTACTTTGAAAGATTAATTCTACTAAGAAATTGGTGCGATAAACGTGACATTCTCTTATTAGTTGAAAATGATAATAAAGACACTTGTTTGAACTGAAAGGAGTCATGAAAAAGGATTCATGTATAGCCTACCCGAAATTTAATGGGAACAGGGCTTATCGTCGTTGCTGCTGCTAATAAAGCACTTATTTTATACATATAAGTATGTCGTATACACGAGGCATATGTGTGTTTTAATTTTTATATGTCGTACACAGCGTGTGTATGTATGTATTTTGTTATTAATTAGCCTTTCAAGGGGTCCGAAGGGGCTTTTAGGAGGCCAAAAATATCTGATTGACGGAGAAATTTCTAAAGCCATTGTGCTTTTCTCAGTTTGTAGTTCATACAATTAATAAGGAGACAATATAAAAGATGAAAGTCATTAGAATGCAATATAAAAGATGGAAACATTCACCTTTCATGGCGGATGCTTTTGTAACAGATTTTGATTCCTCATTGGCATCCTGGAAAAATTATCACTGACGAATTATCCAAAGAAAAAAGACTCAAATACCCATATTTTTGGAGGTCACAAAGCAACTGCTCACAAGTATGGTTTTAAATGAAATGAAATAGTTACTGTGCACATGATGTCAAGTGTAACTGTAGAAAAGGAAAGAAACATTTGTAATTATAGAGAATAAGTCAATGGTGTAAATTAGGAATTAGCTAGTACAGCTAGATAGCTAATTTTTAGTCAGTTTCCTGTCTTTTGGTTATTTTCCTTATTTTTATGTATTCTCCTCTATGAGAGAAATCTGTGTAACTCTTTACAAAATAGAGAAAAATACAGAAAATGTTTCATGGTATCAGAGCCATCCTAAAAGTTTTTTTTTTCTGCTTCAACCGCTTATGGCTGAGATAACCTCAAACCCGCCTCTTCCAACACAAACCCAAACTCCCAATACCTATACTCATCCAATCCAAATTACCACTATTCGCCTTAATGGTGATAAATATTTACGATGGTCTCAATCAGTTCGGATGTATATTAGAGAGAGAGGGAAGATTGGATAGCTGACTGGAGACAAGAAGGCACCAGCAACAGAGACGTACGCGACCTGGGATGCAGAAAATTCGATGGTAACATCATGGATGAGGATATTAGTTCCAATTATATGTGTTACTCCACAGCCAAGGAACTATGGGAAAACGTGAATCAAATGTACTCTGAGACTTGGGAAATCAGTCTCAGGTCTATGAATTGACTCTGAAACTAGGTGAAATCTAGCAAGGACAGGACTCGGTAACCAAATTGAAGAGAAGCCACGGTTCCGGTGTGACTATTGCAACAAACCACGTCATACCCGAGAAACATGCTGGAAAATCCACGGAAAACAGCCAAATTGGAAGAGCAGCAAACCTGGTGATAAAAATACCCGGTTGATTCCTAATGCAAATGAAGCCGAGACAAGTCCCTTCACCAAGGAACGGATGGATCATCTTCTGAAGCTGCTAAATCCCAATTACTCACCAAGTAGTATTCCTACTGTTTCTCTTGCACAAACAGGTAGCACACCCAATGCTCTTTCTTCCTATTCATATTATGCTCCTTGGATCATAGATTCAGGAGCTTCTGATCATATGACCAACCTTTCAAATTTGTTTTGCACTTACTCACCACGTTCTGGCCTTGACAAAATAAGAATTGCAGATGGTACTTTCTCATCAATAGCAGGGAAATGTTTGATTAAATTATCTGAAGAACTAAACCTTAATTCTATTCTCCATGTTCCCAAGTTAGCTTGTAATCTTTTGTCTGTGAGTAAAATAACTAAAGATTCTAATTGCCGAGTGATTTTTTGTGATTCTTACTGTGAATTTCAGGACCAGACCTCGGGGAAGAAGATTGGCAGTGCTAAGTTGATTGGTGGCCTTTACTACTTTGATGAGGATTTCTTTGGGAATAAAAAGGCTCAGGGCCTTAGTGGTGTTAGGTATAATTCTGCGTATGAACAAATAATGCTTTGGCATTTAAGACTGGGACATCCTAGCTTCCCTTATCTTAAACACTTGTTTCCTACTTTATTTAAGGGTTTGGATTTTTCATCATTTTATTGTGAAAGTTGTTGCTTATCTAAGAGTCATCGTACTACTTATTCGCCAAAACCTTATATTCTTTCAAAACCATTTTATTTAATACATAGTGATGTTTGGGGACCTTCAAGAGTCACTACTATTTCAAAGAAAAAATGGTTTGTCACGTTCATAGATGATCACACCCGTCTATGTTGGGTTTACCTAATGAGTGAAAAATCCTAAGTTGGAAATTTTTTTAAAGATTTTTACACAATGGTTGAAACTCAATTTCAAAAGAAAATTAGGGTTCTTCACAATGATAATGGAACTGAATACTATAAAGGTATTTTGGAAAAAAATTTGAAAGAAAAAGGTATTCATCACCAGTCCACTTGTGTAGATACTCCTCAGCAAAAAGGAATTGTTGAAAGAAAAAATAAACATTTACTTGAAGTAACACGTGCTATAATGTTTTCGATGAATATTCCAAAATATCTTTGGGGAGAAGCCGTTTTAACAACTTATTTAATTAACAAGATGCTTACACTTGTTTTAAAAATATAGCACACCTCTACAATGTTTTAAAAAATGTTTTCCCTTCTCTAGAATGCACTCAGATTTACCTCTAAAGGTTTTTTGCAGTACTGTCTTTGTTCGTATACCTAATAACACTCAGTCCAAACTTGATCTTAGGGCAGAAAAATGTGTGTTCATAGGGTATGCCTCCAATAAAAAGGGATATAAGTGCTATAATCCTCAAACAAGGAAAATTTATGTGAGTATGAATGTCTCATTTTTTGAAAATAAATCCTTACTTCAACAAAAATTCTCTTCAAGGGGAGAATGAGGTAATGGAAGAAATTTTTTCAGATTTATCTCCAAATCCTTTACCAAAAGTAATTTTGACTACTATACCTCATTCCTCTCTTCCTACCATTTCCGACCTTCAAAGTCAGGAACTATGTGAGAATAGTGAAGGAAGTTCTGGTAATATAATGCCGAACATTACTGTATCTGAAACAGGGGGAGAATCACTACTACAGCCAAATCAAAATGATTCTAACACTGAGCTTCTGGTTTATACTCGGAGAAAACGTCATCAAACGAGTCAAAGGCAGCAAGTTACTCTTGGTAATGATCAATCACAACCCTCGGGGATTGGACCTGCAAATATCACAGGTATGTCCGATCCTAACTCATCTTCAGTTCCCATCATTTTCCCTAGCAAAGAATCATCAGACCTTAATATTCCTATTGCTATTAGAAAAGGAATCCAAAATCGCACTAGGAATCCTAGATATCCCATTGCTCAATATCTTTCTTATGAAAAACTCTCACGCTCATAGGGCATTTACCTCAAAAATCTCACACTTGTTTATCCCAAGAAACATTCAGGAAGCTCTTGGTGATCCAAACTAGAAATTAGCAGTGATGGAAGAGATGAATGCTCTTAGGAGAAGTGGTACTTGGGAGATAGTTGACTTGCCTAAGGAGAAGAAGACTGTAGGTTGCAAATGGGTCTTTACTGTGAAGTGTAAAGCGGATGGTAGCATAGAAAGGTATAAGGCAATATTAGTAGCTAAAGGTGTTCACTCAAACCTATGGGATTGATTATCAGGAATCCTTTGCTCCAGTAGACAAGATAAACTCTATTAGAATTCTATTATCTTTGGCTGTAAATTTAAACTGGTCATTACACCAATTGGATGTAAAAAATGTATTTTTAAATGGTGATCTTGAGGAAGAGGTTTTTATGAGTCTTCCACCCGATTTTGAGAAGAATTTGGGATCAAAGAAAGTCTGTAGACTAAAGAAGTCGTTGTATGGCCTCAAGCAGTCCCCTAGAGCTTGGTTTGAGAGATTTGGGAAATCGGTGAAGAATTGTGGCTATTGTCAAAGCCTATCTGATCATACCATGTTCTATAAACATGGTAGAGAAGGAAGAGTTGCTATACTAATTGTTTATGTGCATGAAATAGTCATGACAGGTGATGACAGTGAAGAACTAGAAAGATTGAAGAAGAGACTTGCAGCCGACTTCGAGTCAAGGATTTAGGGACATTGAAATACTTTCTTAGGATGGAGTTTGCTAGATCCAAAGAAGGTTTGTGAATCAACGTAAATATGTCCTTGATTTGCTTAATGAAACAGGTTTGCTAGGGTGTAAACCAACGGAAACACCTATTGAGCTCAACCTCAAATTACAGCTTCCTAAACCTGAAGAAGTCCTGGACAGAGAACAATACCAGAGACTTGTTGGAAAATTGATTTACTTGTCGCATACTCGTCCAGATATAGCATTTGCAGTTAGCATGGTTAGTCAATTTATGCATTCGCCTAGACAAGAACACTTCAATGCAGTCTATAGAATTCTCAGGTATTTGAAAGGGACTCCTGGAAGAGGTTTGTTATCAAGAATCGTGGGCACTTGCAAGTTGAAGCCTATACTGATGCGGATTGGGCTGGAAGTGTTGCTGATAGACTATCAACTTCTGGCTATTGCATGTTTGTTGGTAGCAATCTTGTTACATGGCGAAGAAAGAAGCAGAATGTGGTGGCGAGAAGCTGTGCAGAAGCTGAGTTTAGATCAGTTGCTCATGGGATTTGTGAGGTGTTGTGGATTAAGAGACTCTTGGAAGAATTGAAAGTTTCTAATCCACTATTCATGAAAGTGTATTGTGACCATAAAGCTGCCATTTCAATTGCTCATAATCCAGCGCTTCATGATAGAACAAAGCATGTGGAGGTCGACAAACACTTCATCAAGGAAAAACTAGAGAAAGGATTGATCTGTATGCCTTACATTCCCACTACTCAGCAAGTTGCAGATGTGCTTACTAAGGGGCTTCCTATTGGGCAATTCAACGAGCTAATTGGCAAGCTGGCTATGGAGGATATCTTCAAACCAGCTTGAGGGGGAGCGTAGAAAAGGAAAGAAATATTTGTAATTATAGAGAATAAGTCAATGGTGTAAATTAGGAATTGGCTAGTACAGCTAGATAGCTAATTTTTAGTCAGTTTCCTGTCTTTTGGTTATTTTCCTTATTTTTATGTATTCTCCTCTATAAGAGAAATCAGTGTAACTCTTTACAAAATAGAGAAAAATACAGAAAAGGTTTCAGTAACACATGAAGACTACGTAATTCTTCTCCAACTTAAGTTCAGAAGATTCTCGATTCAAGTTGGTCAGGTTGATCAGGTGCGAATTATTCATGTTGAATGTAACATTTTACTCCTTATTCAAGATACCTGCCTAGCAATTCCGCTAAAAATGCATCTGGTACCAAAATCTCAAGTCTTCAACCACTAATCTAAGGTAAATACATGAACCTTGAAAATGGAACAAGAGTGTGAAACACCACCTAAACTGCCATTACAGAGAGAATAATTTATTTATTATGCCCTTGTTTTGTCCATTTACGAGAGGGCTAGATCTCTTTATCTAGGTCAAGCTCATGCATGTTGAAAACTAGTTAAGTAAAATGATTGTCTCTAATACAATTTTAAGATATTGACAAATTATAACTTTAATTCACATCTTCATTGAGGATGAATAAGAACTTTCGTGGACCAGGTGGAAGCTTGGACTGGATCGGTGTGTAGATTAGGAAAATACTTTTTATACGAAATTAAATACACCAATAGCATATAGTTTGAAGTTATATGTAATTTGGAAAAAAAATAAAAAATAAAAAAATCATTTTAATTTCTCTGTTAGCGTCCAATTGGCAAACTAACGTACTTAAAAGAAATCAGAAATGTCTTTCACTTTTAGTGCCATTTCTTTATATTTATTATGTAATGGCATGACATTTCAAGGAGAAAATTGAGAGCACACATAAGAAGAAAAGCAATTTTTCTTCACTGAAATCAGAACTTTTTAAGGTAACTAGTGTAGTAAGACGTGAGTGAAAGTCTAATAAAGCTTGTCAAGTAATAAAACATACAACGTATCATTAAATCCTTTAGGAAGAAGAGATATGGAGTCGATTATAAGCAGTTTCAGTGAAGTGGCTAAAGTAGGTAAAGCAGGTCAAAAGAAAAATATAAAGTTAGAAAATTCTGGAATCCATTTACATACAATCAAGAATTGTGTAGTCAACTTAAAGTTTGGGATCTATACATCTCGGAATTTGGTGGAATGTTTTCATTGAACATTAGTTTGGTCATAATAAGTTTTTAAGTCCTGTTAACATTGACAATTGAGTTTTAGTAGGTTAAATTTATATTTCCTAAAGTAGGTTCTAAGTATGTTGCTAATGTTGATGCACCCCCACCACCAGGAAAGAAGCAGCAGAAGAAGAAAACGAGGAGAAGAAACACCACAAGAAGCATTGCATCAGCATCGTTAGCCATTTGAAATTTTTCGCTCAAAAGAATCACCACAAGAAGCATTTCATCTCTTATACAACTAATAATCAAGATCTTTTAACTCCACCGTAAAGGCAAATGAAAAAAGTAAAGATGTGCATTCAGACTGAGCATGAAGAAAACAACACAGACGAAGATCACAAGAGAAATCAAACATTTATTCTAATAAATAGATGGTCAAACAAGGTTCAATAGAAATTTTTTTTAAAAAAAGTACCAAGAAAATAGCTTTTAATTATCTCCATTCATCACTGAAAGAAAAGTATTGATTCGAGTATCTTTCATACCTTAAGTTTTGCAAGTAAACCAGACAGTTTATCCACTTGTTTCTCAACCTCTTGTATCTACAAGAATGATGGATAAAAGTGCTAAAATGAATCGCAAAGCTTGATTATTGAAATGCTATATATTAAAGAAAGCATAAAGAGACATACTAATATACCTGCTTATTAAAACCTTCCATTCCCAAATCCGAGTTACTCCTGGGATACCGGGTGCCCATCTCAATATCAGGTTCTCTCAGAGGACTGCCTTTGGCATCCCCGACGAATGAATCCTAAAAACACACTCAAAAGCCTTAAAATATGAACGGGGTGATCATAGTATACAAATTTCAATCAATAGAACCGTGATAGTACCAAAAATGAAAACATCACCTCATTAATTGAGTTCATACAAAGCATAATCATCCAACATAATTCATTGTAAAAATATAATAAATTGCAGCAAAAATAAAAAAATTATGAAACTGGGATTCCCCAAGAAAAAAAAAGTACTTGAGACTTCTTTTCAAAACAATTTTAAGAGTTAAGGAACAAATCAAAAGAAATAAGCATAAAAAAAACTGGATATCACTGGTAGCATAATTCAAGGCACTACATATAAATAAAAATTCGATCTTCATGCACTTTCTCGGAAAATAAAAATCATTAAAAATTCAAACTCCAGATATCAAAACTGGGTTTTATCTAAAAAGATCAAATTCAATATCAATTTAAAATTTAAACTCCAACCCAGCTCTAAGAAAAGACTGATGCTTACCATAAAAATATTATATCAACTTTCCCATAGCAAGTTAACCAAAGAATTATCTTTCCAGTAGAATATGTGGAAAAAAAAAATCAGTGAAAAAAATGTATTCTTACCGTGAGAAGGTCGTTCATCTCGATGAAACAAGCATCAGAGAGAGTTCGAGATGGTGGGTTTTGGACAGAGAGGGAAAGTTAACGTTATTCTGTACTGCAATTCGTTGGTGACGTATATAATATTTATTTATGTTTGGGTGGTACAATGTTGTGCAAGGCCGGCGAGAATAGAAAGGGAACTTCGTTGATCAATTGAATTTTAATAAAGATAGGCGTTACTTTTTAACAATATGTGGCAACAATATACCAAAATAATGAATGATATCTCTTTTTTTACTTGTTTTTACCAAAAGTTTGGGTTACAAACTACCAACTATGAGGCAAAATTTGGAATCACTAACCATATCAAACACACACAGGCATATTTGATATTACATAGCAATTGCCTCTTATTCTAATTATTAACCGTTATGTAATAATATATTGGTTTAATATTTGAAAGGGAGGACAAAAGGAACGAAATTGGAGCCCAACTTCGGGAAAATAGATGGATTGTACATGATTGAGCCAAGTTGTCTATCGAAAAATGAGGTTGGATACAAGTCGTGTTGGGCTAGGCCAAAAAAAGGGGTGGGAACAAGATGATTTCTTTTTGTTTTACTTTGTGGAAAAAAATATATAGGTATTTTGCACTCTCTTTTTTTAAATTACTGGAAGCGCAAGATAATTTATGATACAATTAAATCGTCGAATAATCAACCTCAATTCCCGAGCTAAACTCAAGTGCTTGTGCCCATAGGTTTTGTGGCCAAAGTTCATCATTTAAACATTTTGGAGATTTGTTTAGATTAGTTTTTCTAGAATTTGTCTTGGTTTAAAAAGACAAAGTCAAGAACTTTTGTTTTCCTATAAAAGCTAGGATGTTTGATGAACAAAATTTGAGAATTTCTTAATTATCCCAATTATCAGTACTTTGCAAATCAACAAAAATTTAATCGTCAGATTCTCTGCATTCAGTTGAATCAACTTGTTTTTGAGAATGCTAATCACATTCCACATATTTCTGCTGCATTAGTCTGCTAGAGCATCTAGAAGCCAAGGTCACAAGCCCAGATGCGTTGCAAGTTTTGCAGAATGATCACCAGCTCCAATTTGGTCCATTGAATGTATCGTAACCCCCAACTTTTTTTTAATATAATATATGATTTTGACAAAAAATATATTTAAAAATTACTTGTTTAATTTTTTTAATTGTATAATCGAGTAATACCCATCTCACAAATTTTCTGCTAAATTGATATTTTAAAATTTTGTAGGCATTAGAAAAGTTTTTGTTAGTTATATTGATAGAACATTATGCCTATGATAATATAGTCATAACAGTAGATTTTAAATTTAATTGTGGTCACGTTAAAATAGTGTTATATGATACACTAAATATTATAAGTATCATTTTGGTCGCAAATAAAGTTATATTATGTATAATATTACTGAATATAAAAGAAAAAAATTTAACATTACTAAACACAAAAAGATCTTATATTTGAAATAATTACTTTTCTCAAAGTATAAATTCTATTGTCATACATACAACGCGTAGGGAAAATTGTAGCAAATGTCCCGAATCTTTTTATTTTCTGCGGACTATACCTTAACCATTTATTTTTATGGTCACAATCCCATACCTTTCACTTTGACGGTAGCCAGAATCCATCCATTAATTTGTTAGTAAACCCTTAAATTAAAAGTGATTAACAAATTAAGTGAGTGATAAAATGATATATTTACATTTTCTATATTAAACTTTAAAATAATTAAATCAATAAAAAAATGACTCGTGTTTTCTACAACCCCACAACCAATCCCATTCCCACTCTTACCCCACCGACCACTGCCACCAAACCACCTGACATCGCACCACCCATCGCAAACCGCCGCCACCATCGCTGACCCAAATCTTGGACTACAGCGCAAAAATCTCACTCAAATCCAAAATTTTTAAAAAAATTTGCAGACATTTTTCTCCCAACATGAGTGCAATTAAAAGGTGCAATTGGAGCCTTAACAACGCTGTGCCATCTTGTCTCAACATGTTCATCATCATCATCATCCAGGGACGGACCTGGGGGTGGCTTTTAATAAAATCATGTTTGATATTTGATTGAAATCTAAATTTTAATTTAAATCAAAGTTAAGAATTAATTTTAATAACATATTTTTATATAATCAATGAATGTTTAACTTTTATCAAAATTTACTAAAAAATTGATTTTAATCTCCACCAAACAGGGACAATATCACAATAAATTTGAATTTTGATAACATGCTAATTTTAAAAATTCTCCAACGATCGTACGCTAATCGAATCTACAAATTACTTATGTCATCTCAAAACTTATTTCGAGAAGTACATTATGAGCATATCGAATAGTCCAAACAGATATCGAAAATGATTCAAAATACGTTAAACGTGAGTTTTAAAAAAAGACGTCTAACTCGCATTTAAAAAAAAAAATCAATTATTTCATTAACATTTATTATTTTTGCGATACAAAATTCTCAATGTAATTTTTATCATTTTATTTATATGGAATATGATATCAAAAAATTTCAAAATGTTACATCCGAAAAAGTCATATTCCATGTAAATTTTTGGATATAAAATTACATGGGGTATGATTTTTTTTGGACGTANATTCAATGTATCACCCCAATCCCGCAACAATTGTTGCTGCTGCTACTTCACCCGCAAAATATGGTGGGAACCCAAAATTTTGTTGTTGCTCTAGCGCAAATGAGATCATTTGCTGTTGATGATTTTAGTGTGGAGGGTAAAATTTTGAATTCGTCACTGCTGAAGGTTGGGAATTATCAATGGCAAATGGAAAAGAAACAAGCCTCAAAGATGGAGGTGGAAATTTTACTAGAATGTTACCAGAACTATTAAAATAAAAAAAATGGAGACTTTGGGATACATTACCAATTTTGGCAAATAGAAAAAGAAATTCAATTAATTTAAAAAATAAGAGAAACCCAATTGAAAATCTTGATAAAACTTCGAAATCCAGATTTTAGTTTCATGAGAAACAACAAAAATTCCAAATTCAAGAATCTACCAAGAACAGAAAAGAAGAAGAAGGATGACATTGCAACGACGGTGGACAGTGCGAGGCTAGTGAATTTTCTATTTTTGGTTTTGGAGAAATGGTGGGAATGGTGGCAGGTGTGGTTATGGAGAAGATGAACAGTTTTTTTTTTTTTTTTGATTTAATTATTTTAAAGTTTTTATATAGAAAATGTAAATATACCATTTTACCTATCACATATTTTGTTAATTTTAGTCAAACTTCTAATTTTAGGGTTGACTAACATATTAATAGACGAATTCTATCCAATGGATTCCGGCTACAATCAAAGTGAAAGATTTGGGGCCGCAAAAGGTTAAAATATAGTTTGCAGCAAATTAAAAGATTTGAGACATCTACTGCAATTTTTCCCAACACATAAAACACGTTTAGAAAAATAATGGTTGAAAAGAGTACATTTCATAATTCAAAGTGCCTAATATTTGTTGAAAACCATCAAGTATCTGAATACAAGTTGTGCCACAGTATAAATAAACTTTTTCCTATTCGTCAAAACAAGACCATATTCAAATATTATACGAAACTCGTCCAAAGCGATACGAGGCTGATTGGAAATCTCCGTGCAATATAGTGGACGCCTTTGAGTTCCTTGATTTTATATGTTGTGAGAGTCAGAGACCAGTCAAGATGAACTTGAGACTCGAATTGTCTTAAGATAGGACAATTCATCTTGTTATCAAAAAGAACAATTGTAACATAGCTTACTCCACGGTATTAGAATAATATTCCTCTTCGTGTTCACACTTGGCAAAATTTGTCATTAGTACAAAAAAATGTAAAGACAATTACGATGTATCATTTCTTTACTTTTAAATACGTATAACTAAATTTATGTTGTCCTTTTCCTTACCCTATTAGTATATTGACTTGATCACTGGAAGGGCAACATGAGAAAATTCCTGCCCTTTTTCAGGTCATCATAGTGATGGAGGAGCTCACGTGGACAATCCTATTTTTCCAAGGTATCATTACCCATCAATATTCATTTGCCTTGGAATAAATTGATGAAAAATGAAGATGCATTATTATATCTTTTTTTTTTCTCTCACTATACTCATTTTAGTTGATTATTTGATCCATTAATATCCATTTAGGTCTTGTTAAACTGAATTAAACAATATAAAGATAAATTACTTTCTAGAAATCATATTTTATTCCCAATACTTCTCGAAAAATTATAAAAACTGGGATGTTACGTGTGGGAGAAGGAGGTGTGGTTCGGGGTTTTGTGTACTTTTTTTTTACTTGTTTATTTTTCATATTTACTGTCAATTTTAATGTATTTTTTATTTTTTTTAAATAAAAATAAGAGTGCAATCACTTTTAAAGAAATAATGACTTTTAACCATCAAAATAACTGAGTAATATTTTATTGTTTTTCGAAATATATGATTAAAAAGTAATATAAATATTTTTAAATGGTCTATAAAACATATGCCAAATATAGACAGGACAACAATGCAATATTCCCAAATAATATTAAATTTGGCATTCAAAGAATATCACTACACAAAACCATTTGCTTGTTCATTTCTATTATTATCTTTGTGCAATGATGGTTTAAAGTTGTGATTAGCATAGAAAAGTGCGTGATGTGCGTAGAATAATGTAAGTCAAACCTAAGTAAGCTTTTGTCTAACAAATGTTCAACATCTGACGTGTCTGGCGTGTCGTTAATTGTTAACTAGTTAGCTATCTTGAAATTTATATAATACTATTGTCTTGCGTTCTAATTTTCAATATGGTCATTCTAAGAAGTGCACATATGCGCGAAACTTGCCTTGCCGCCTACAATGCTTTATTCTTTTTTACACCAGGATTTTGTCTAAGTTCAGTTAGGTTCGTAGAAACTTGAAACTTGTCTTGTTATCTAGTTACACTTTACGTTTTTTTCACACGTCGGTCAAAATTAAAGTTTGATCAAACATGAATATTAGCTTTTTAACCGGTACTATTGGCCTGATTATTTTTTCAAATTTGATAATAATCTCTTAAACTTTCCTTTCAAGTTATTTTCCACTTAGGTCCCAACTGTGCACCTGCCTTAATGACTATGCACATGGAGGGGTACCTGCAACTATTTTGTACCCCGAGTCGGACGCCATTAAGTTATTTTAAATGTATATAGCCTGCAATACATTTTCCTCGAATCCTTTTTATAATAAATAAATGTTTTCCCTCTTAATTTATTATTGGGTTTTTGTCATGGCTTTGTGGGCACAAGAATTTGTATCTATTTAGATTCAGCGGTTGAATATGGCCTCCTTTATTCACATAAAAAAAATATACTTTATCAAGATGTTTATTCTAACAACTTTTTATTCCGTTCATTTTTATTTTTTTTTTCAAAAATTAGGTTTTGTGGTGATACACTGATACCCAAATAAATATATCGTTAAACTAACTTTTTTAATGATGCCAATATCCGAATTCACGATATTACATTAAACCTGATGATTTAAAAACTTGAGACGGTATAAAATGTTGAACTATGTATCCGAACAGCCTCATAGTACTAGGTCATATTCATTTATTTGTTAAATACTTAATTTGGTGTAAATTTTTCATAAACAAGTTGTGGTGTGAATTGATCTCGACATCTCTGCCAGCTCCGATGCTAATATTGAATGAATGAATAATTTATCTATTTAAATTATGTCTACAAACCCTAAAACCATATTTGTATTTTACATATTCGATGCTTGAAAGAGGCAAATATTGGTATGTATTTATTGGTTTCACTATATACTTACAATACGAGATAAAGATTCTTCTTTACAATACAAATTGAATTTTGCAGCATAAATCGTTGTGGGCACGAAAGGGCATGGGGCAGGTGTTAAAAGGTAAATTCCATGTCTAATAAAAAAAAAAATGTATACTACTCTTATTAAGGTTGACCTTTTGTGAGAAAACTCCAAGTCGGATGGAAAAGAGTGTGGGGAGAAGGGTTTAGTCAGCCAAGATAGTTGACGAACACGGACATAGGCATCAAACACAATCCCTTTTTCTCGAGGTCTATTCCTTCAATGTTTCTTCCATCAGCAATATTCATATTGTTTCTATGTAAATCTGATAAATTATCGAAGCCGTCTTGTTTACCCTATAGAATCGAAGCATCCGAAAGAAATATATTAGGTGAGATAACAAAGATAGAATCTGAAACACAACGATGATTACTTTTTCAATAAGACACGAAAAAAATCTAAAATCCAATAAATATTCTTACCACCACTAAATTGGCTATACTATCATCTGATCTCTTGTAGTTAGCATCCACTTGTTTCCAACCGCTAACCTGTATAAGCAGCAAATTTCGTTAGAAATTCTTCCTTTATCCAAAGAAATGATTAATCAAAATAACGAGCCACCATTGATGTCGATCAAGAAATCTAAAGGGCTAAAGAACTTTTTTATTTGAACTCATCAGATCACCTTAGGGCTATTGACAGGAGAACTAGCTGTATCCTCCAAATCATCACAAGATATTTTCTTACTCATCCTGTGATTCTTGAAATTCAATCTCTTAGGAAATTGCGAGCCATACAACGAAGAACACGGCCCGATTTGATTGTTTTTCGGCCCGTTCCATGCAGCATCAGACACCAAAGAAGGGCTCCCAAAGCTATCCACGGAACATGATGATGGATTATGTTCTGTTTGGTTTAATGAAAAATCCTCCAAATAAGCAGTCCAACCACTCTCTTCAGATGCATCAGCTCTTTCATTTGAAAAAACTTGTTTGTTTATTGATGAACTCACAGGGCCTTCCATGTTGGTGGCGGTTGCACGGCGGTTGGAGGTGGTTGAGGATTGAAAAGGTTTGATGGTTTTTATAAGGTGGTTCTTGTACTTGGCCGAAGGTTGTTAAAATGTCAAATTATAGAAAAAGGGCACCCACAATGTCAAGTTTTGTGGGTCGGCAGGAGTAGTTAGGCGGTTAAATTGTATTAATTAGTATTTTTAAACTCCTGTTTCACGGGGATTAAAATCAAATTTTTAGTAAATTTTGATAAAAGTTAATGAATGCATGGTTGAAAAATTGCGAGACTCATCAAATATGTGATTAATTTAATTGTTAACTTAGATTTCAATTAAAATCTGAATTTTAATCAATACCAAACAAAGGCTAAATGGACCTAAAATGAATTTTTTTAAAGAATATAAAACTAATACGACCCCTTAAATCAGCTTACTAAACAAATCAGTATGGACTATAGAGTAACTAACTTTGTTTCAATGTTTAAGTGAGATTGGTAAATCGATTGCAATGATTTCAAAGCCAAACTCAATTCTTATTTATCGGTAAGCATATTTGATTGCTTAAAATTATTTTATAGAAAATTAGTGAATTCTATATGATTAAAGGCAAAAATTGAAGAAAAAAGTCAAGAAACCTCAATTCCACGGTAGAAGATAAAAGGTCTCATTGCCAATTAATAGAACCCTAGCTCAGCATGTGGGTTCACGAGCACCCAAGGCCAAAGTCGTTCTCAAGACAATATAAATTATTTTCATTGAAATTTATTTTCTAGAATGACAGAAGCGAAATTTGAAAGAGCTTGTGAAAAGAATATGTCCTTTATGGACATGTTTTTTTCTTCTTCCTGGTACAATTTTTAAGTTGTTATGGTCGGCAGATTTTCTAGTCTCATTTAGCTATGATTGAAGATTCCTATTTACCGTTCACATTGCGAAGTTTAGAGCTTATTGTTTATATCACTTGTTGAAAATTGAAATTTCATCCCAATTGATACCCTTATCGTGATTGGTTAAAATTTTAATTTCTTCTTCTTTTTGAATGGTTACCAAGTTGATTTTTACCTCTCTTTCAATTAATATTTTGGATCATGCTCCAAAAATAAAAAGGAAAAATTATATTCGGACCTACTTTTTAACTTTTCATTTCAACAATCAAGTACAAAGTTTTTCTTTCAAAAATTAGGTTTACCTATCCCGAACCCTAACCCTAAAACCATTTCCACCCAAAACAAAGGCGATTCTCTGACTGCAATAGCTTCATTATTCTCCTCTGGCTACAATGGCGTCGATCGTTGCTATCATTCTTCTCCTCCAGTTGCGACGATTGATGTTGTCATTCTTTTCCATCATCTGTTGCTTCCCTTCTTCGCCTTCTGCGCACGCACAATAATTATGGGCGATGTTGCACCCTCATCGCCGCCATGTTGAACATCGGGGCGTCACTTCTACAATAGCTACAATAGCAGAGTACAGCAATCTGTGGTGCGTCGTAACATGGTGCCATGTGCGGCGTGGGATGATGGATGTTGGTGCAAGTTGTGGTGGTGGTGGTGGTGGTGCAGTTGTGGTGTAAGTATAGGTGGTGGTTTGTGGATATGAGGGTGGCGACAGTAGGAGAGAGTGGGGGAGGAGATGAAGGCTAATTTGTGACTAGTTAATTGAGTTTTCGTATCCAATAATTTGATAATATGTGACCAATAAATAAGTTATGGCCAATTAGTTTGATAATTTATTACTGATAAATAAGTTGTAACTAATTAATTTTATAATTTATAATCGATAAATAACATGTGATTAATTAATTTGATAATTTATAATTAATAAATAAGTTGTGATCTATAAAATTTGTAATTGGGAACAATATATAATTTCTACATTTCAAAATTACGTTTCATAAATAACAAACTCATTAAAATATTTTAAAAATTAGGGGGTAAATACATGTATTAAATATTAAAATATAATATAATATAACACCTCTTCACCGGAGACGGCCATTGCCTCCGACGGCCACTCCGGCAATTGTTCCGACGATCACTTCGGTGGCCAATCCAGTGACTTCCGCTGATCACTCCGGCGGCCACTCCTAGACTGTTCCGACAATCACCCCGACGTCCGCTTCGGCAGCTATTCGACGATCCCTCCGACAAACTGCTCAAATGACCACTCCAACACATGCTCCGATCAACCTACCCACCCATCCACCCACTCCTAACTTCCAAAAAAAATTCAGAATTTCAAGTCACAATCAATCACAATTGGTCACAATGAGTCACACTTAACTAGTCACAATCGGTCACAACCAGTCACAATAAACACATATTTGATCACAAATGGTCACCACAAACAAATCCACTTACACCACTAGTCATCACCTCTTCTTTTATCAAACCTCAAATATTTCTACAAACCAAAACCAAAAAAGAATGATAAGAAAATGGGAGTACTAAAATCATTCTGATGAATAAGCCTCGTGCGACCCTACTGGCATCAATGACAACCCATTAATTGCCCTATACTCACCTCTCGAAACCCCCATACCCAAATAAAGAAGGCATTTATTTGACACCTCCGAAATACGCCTCAGTATTTTCATACCACTCATTCCCTCCACGAATAATTGTGTCCCCAAGCTCCATATGTGCTGCCAAAGCCGTAACAGGTGCGCCGGCTTTAACTAAGATGATTACCGACCTGGTTTTTTTTTTTTATAAAAAGCACAAATCTCTTGGATTGTATTGGCCAGAGAGAGGGAGATTGCCTTCACGGTGGGCCCGATCTAGGGATCCATCCACAAGCGGTGTTGCAACACCTCAACTTCACAGTAGTGAGCTTGTAGCGTCGCACAAGCGATGTCGTGACCGCTGCTCGCAACGGGCGATCGTAGCAACCGATGCAATTGGCGACCGATCTTGTGAAACTTCGGCGAGAAAAGCAGTAGGTGCCCGAAATCTAGAGGGTGGGGTGGGGAAAAAGTCAACCTGATTTTTGGATAAGAGAGTGACCATCTCATTTTTGGGAAAGAGAGAGATTGTAGTGTAGGTTAGAAATGAATCGGGATCTGGAGTGGAAAATAAGTGTTCGAGGGTGATAGGGAGTGGGTGTAATTAATTTGTTTTAATTAATTTAGAAATTAGTATTTACCACCTGATTATTGAAATTTAATCTTTCACCCACCTACTTTTGAAATGTAATCTTAAAAATAAGGGTTCTATGTAATTTTCTCTTTGTAATTTGTGACAAAAAAATAAGTAGTGATCGAAAAATAAGTTGTGACCAATAAAATTTGTAGGTGGTCGGAATCTAGATGGTGGGTGAGGAAAAGTCGACCTGATTTTTGGGTAAGAGAGTGACCATCTGATTTTTGGGTAAGAGAGTGACCATCTGATTTTTGGGGAAGAGAGACTGTAGTGTAGGTTAGAAATGAATCAGGGTCTACGGTGTAAAATAAGTGTTCGGGGGTGATAGGGAGGGGGTGTAATTAATTTAGAAATTAGTATTTACCACATGATTATTGAAATTTAATTTTTCACCCACGTACTTTTGAAATGTAATCTTAAAAAGAAGGATTTTAGGTAATTTTCTCTTTGTAATTTGTGACAAAAAAATAAGTAGTGATCTTATGACCAATAAAATTTGTGATTTATGATTGTTACGTTCTATGATTGTGACTAGTACGTAACTATAATATAAAATGTATATTATTGTGATATTAACTTATTTAATTAATATCACCTGATTTTTGAAAGAATTCCACAAGTTTGTTAATTATGAAAATGTAATTTGTAACTTTTATTGTTGTGTAATTAACCCAAAAAAAAAAGGTGATTTTTTGGGCCCGACCTTCCCTTTCTTAGCGGGTTGGGTTCACTAACAAGACGATGTTCTTTTGTTGGATATGGGCTTCCTTATATTGGAGGCTTGACATATGAGACACATTCCCCTACCCCCAAAGAAATTCAGGCCCATGGTTTAATAGTGTAATCCCCTCCGTCTAGTCAATTTAGGGATCTTATTAATAAACTAAAAAAACAAAAATATCGACATAATCTTTTTTAATCTTATAAAGAGAATTAATTCAACTCTTATATGTGAATTATTTATTTCATTTATAATTATATGAGACTTATATTTTAATATAATATACAATTAATAGTTCAAATTAAAATAAGTAAATACGCCGATTAATTTGAGACATAAAAACGACATAGAATGAGATTCATGATTTCAAAATTCATCGAATTGATCATCTTCAGTGCAAAAGAATTAGCTATCTTAGAATAATGTCATTGAGAGAGAATTTATACAACACAACATACATATCTCATCCATTTCTAGTCCTACTTTCTCCAAGATTGATATTCCTAAATGACACAAATATTGAACATACGACATTTTATGGTAATAAGCTCCGCAAAGTAATAAATGCTCTGCAACCTTCGATTATTCAAATTGCCGTCAACCTTCTAATTTCGTAGCCTATAAAAAGGCTAGATAATGTGTTCTTAGAGTTAAGCAATCGAGCATAGTTACTTCGGTATTGAATGGCGTGATGATCAGAAATCACCACTGACTTTCTTTTACCATGTATTAGATATCCATTCGAGCATTTGCTTGTGCTTTTACATTTTAGCCTGCATAAAAAATAATGAAACTTCATCATTAGTTCACTTTCAAGCATGAAATACACTTAAACATCCTCATTTTACAAACTAATTTTGCCAAAATATTTACTTGTTGACATTTTTACTTTTTATTTCACGAATTATATTATTGTCCCATTTGCAAGTTTTACATTTTATATAGAACAATTTCCTTTAGCAATAATTCTTTTATGTTGTAGCATTGGTACAGTATGGCTTCAAGTGATGACAAAGAAAATTGGGCACACGTTACAAGTTGCATCAAAAGTTAGAATTGAATAAGATATTTTGTCCTAAACTGTTTATAAAAGTAATTAAAAATTCTACACGAGATACAACAAAGATATAATAGGGTAAGATTTCAATGGTTGACTAATTTGGAACAAATTAAAGTTTAGTAAAATCGAAACTCTATTGTCCCAAACTTGCTTTCCCTCTTATTCATTTTTGACACATAAAAACCTCAATTTCTTTTAGTAAATGGAAAGACGTCAATATATTTTTTGACATCTAGACACATAACAACTCGGTTTCTTCCTAATTACTTAAAAGAGGCCATTTGTGTGTCAAAAATGTATTCCAAGAACAATAAATGTTAGAGCAAGTTCAAGACAATAAATTTCTTACTCAAAAAATTGTGGGGTGGGGAATTCAGGAAGCTGGGTTGTGGGTAGGTTACCTGAGAATAAAGAAAAGTGCCCAAGATGGCAATAGCAGCACCAAGGGCATTGATTGGTTGAATAGGGATGCTGAAGATAATAATAGATGATACTATGACAGATATTCTCTTCATTGTATTCCCAATGCTAAATGTCAGTGGGGAGATCTCATTTAGTGACATATATGACACTTGATTGTAGAGGTGATAGAAAACACTTTGGGCCACCACCCACCTACCATGCCACAAAAATTTCACAGCCAGATTTGGTAATTAGAAATGGAAACTTTTAATTATAAGCTCAAAACATGAAAATAATTACTTATTTAGCTTACCAAACAAAATTTGGTCCAATAAGAGAAACAGCTTTTTGCCACCCAATAGTCCACATTTGGGGACCCTCCACAGCAATTGCAAAGGGTGTAAGTATCAGCAAAGACAACATTGAAAGACAAGCATAGTAATTCATCCCTCCCACTGACTGCCCCTTCATGCCTTTCTTGGAAAATATGTTCCTAAACACAAATGCCAAGTTTGATATCATTGCCCCCATAAACCCTGAAATCATATGAACAATAGTAATTAGTCTTAAATAAAGATATTGACACGTTCGGCACAATGAACAGAGTACATATAAATAAATCAAGGATCAGTAGTATGTGATAAAATTTGTCAATTATCGTTTTCAATTTTGAATAAGACTGAACAAATTATGGACGCGATCAAATTTATAACCATGCTAAGCGAGCTTCATGTTCCGTCCTAATTTTGTTTTGCCCTCAGAACAATATGAGGCGCTTATAAAACCTACTTCGCTAAGTAAGTAGCTAATTTGATTTGCTTACGTCTTCCAAGAACTTCCTAAACCATTTCACCCACAACAGTGTATCCCCACTCCAAAATATAGCCTAAAGCGCTAAAAAGGAATAACCGTCATGTATCCCTTATATGGAGGTCTAGGATCCGTCAACATACATACTAACCAATATGACATATTTGGTACGTAAAATTAAACAAGACGAAAATAGAGGAACAACACGTAACATTTTTAGTGGAGATTAAAATCAGTATATTTTGATAAAAGTTGATGAAATGTGTGATTGAAAAGTTGTGAACCCATAAAACGTGTTGTTAAAATTAATTGTTAACTTTAACTTAGATTAAAATCTGAATTTTAATTTTCACCGAACCCTTAATGAGTTATTGTTGATTGTTCCCACTTCTGAATAAGATTGCGCAGACCAGGAACAACGATTAGATTTGTGATTTACAGTTCCCACTTCCAAGGACCGAGAAATCATGGAGTACTCGAGTTTTTTTCTTTTTTTTTTCCTGGGTTTTACAGATCAAACATGCGAGTGGGCTTAGTGTTCGTACCTACTAAATTAAAATTGAGCTCAGTCACAGCAGCAAGGGCACAGCCTCCAATAATTGGCACAAGTGAAAGGTAGACTGATGTCGGAAAAGCCTCTCCAAGTAGAAATCTTGAAACCAAAACACTGAAAGCTGGTTCACCACTCTTTATAATGTGTGTAAATGAAACTGCTACCTTTGACATGCTTACTGTTGCAGCCACATGCCCAATGGTGTGCGCCACAGCAACCTAATCCAAAACAAACATATTAAGTCTCGTTCTCAATAAATTTAGGGTCAAAAATTCAAAACAATATAAAGTAAAAGGGTTTGTCTGCTTACAGGTAACAAAGTTTTCCAGAACTCCAAATCAGTCTTTGGAGCCTCAGCTATCTTTGTAGCCCAAGAAACCAGCATGAGAAGAGAGCCAGCTGCTAGAGATAGAGTTGAAGTAAGCCATGGGAATGGAAATGCATTGAGGACCTTCTTGTTGTAGATATTGAACACAACATTTAGGGCCCACCATGTAGCAAAATAAACACCAATCTTAATCTTCTGGGCAGCAGTCTCTCGTGTTTCTTGATCGAATTCGATGCTAATCGGTAAGGGCTGCGCTCGATGAGCTTCGTACGCATTGCACTGGATTGTAGCGTCTCGACGTTTCGAATTCTCTGGTTCACCAATATAGCCAAATCCAGTTACCGCTGAAATGTACAAAGGCTTTCTGCAGGCTAAAACATTTGGCTTTTCACATTTTCTCCCAACAACTTGATTGGGAATAAAGGATGAAAAATGGGTTTTGGAGGGCAAATTCTTGTGCTGCAAATGATTAGAAAATGTAGCAGATGAATAGAATTGTTTTGCTGCAAAAGCCATTAATTTTAGGTTTTTGTAAATAACTAGCACAGACTGTAATGGGCAGAAATTGTTGTGGGTGGAGGTGAAGGGGTGGGATGATTGACTTAGCCCAACCTCAGGGGTTCATGCATATATATAGCATTGTTCATGAAGCCGTATGGCCATTTAGATGGGGCCGGTGGGGTGGGTGAGGTGAGGTGAGGTGAGGAGGGTGACTGACCTCTCAAGCTTATGATGGCTAGTTGTCATTTGCTGCCCATCAACAGGTCGCAAAAGGCAACCCAACCAGAAATGATCTATATTGGAATATTCCCCCATATATTTGAATTTGTAGTAGTATACAAGTTGAATTCATACAAATGTACTAATTTCTATTTCATTCTAATTTGGTTTTTTTATTTGCAAGGCAACACATTCCTAAAAACTAATAACAATTGTGGTTTTCCACCACTAGAAAATGCCCTACGGACTATGGTCAATTTCCAATAGACAAAATCCATCACATTTTTGTGAGAATATTGATTAATTGTCCGAGTTTTCATTCCAACGGATCGTTAGAACGTGTTATTCCTTCACCAGAGATGGGGTTTCGACTATGGATTTTTGGCTCGTCTAAGAGATGATGGTTTTGATTTGGCAACGATAAAGTGCAATCTTTTATAGTGTCCTATAATTGATTGAAAGAAACAAAAATGGATACATTTTACTAAATAAATATAATGGTCAAAAATAGTTGACTCGTGATATTTCTTCGAAATGACAAACTATAGTATATCATAATACAATATTAAATATGCTACACAATAAATCTTTTCTTCTCATGTATTTAGCTATGTTCTTAGCTTGAGATCATCCCGGACATTTTTTTTTACAATTTTTGAATCGTGTAATTTAAAATCAAACATCGCCGAGCAAAGAAATGTTTGATAAAACTCTTGATAGCCCGACAACTAAAAAGTCCGTAGCCTTAAAATATAAATTAAATTAAAACAAGATCAACATATTTTTTTTCGTCTCCCCGTACTGTGAAAACAAAAAATCTATATATTATTACCTCAAACATCGACTAAGGATACTTGCATATCTATCGTTGGAATCCTTCTCGCACCAAAATAATTGAGAGGGCCAGCTAACAACTCGTTGGTGTCATTTTCACCCACCTTGAGTTTCTCAATTTATGGTGTGATGCAATTGTCGTTTTATAAACCTCGTGCTAAATGCATTTCGACGGTCCAATTTTTCCATCTTAATAAAAACACGTTTTTTGTAAAAGTTATTAAAAAAGATCAAATAGCTAACGTAGAAATTTCAAAACATAAAGATGAGTATAGAACTAATAAATTTAAAGGCAAACATGATTCTATTAATTTGCGTATTGAACGAGGAGTGGTAGGTGAAAATCTCAAGTATTTTATATACATTTAAACTAGTTCAACGTTAGAGTAGACACTGTGTGATCTTTTCCTGGATTTTTTAGAACCGGACTTAGCCAATTCTCAATGAAAATTATGCGAATAGAACACTCGGAACTGCAACAAAATGAAATAATCGAATTGGAACAAAATCAATCGATTATGGACCAATCTAAGTCCTTCGTTTTTCTAGCATTATGTTGAATAGAACACTAGTAACTTCAACAATTTTGTTCCTATTTCTAGTATTAATCACATTATCGAATTTTAATTCAGTTCAAAATATATTTTAAATATATCAATTAATTCATAACTTTTATGAAGAAATGTTTATATGAAGTTATATGAATTAAGTACTAATAATAATCAACAATTTTGTCTCCTAAAAGAAAGGATAGAACTGAGACGAGAAAATATTAGAATTTTCAATTTTTTATTGAAGCGTGTTAATTTTCTGACCTTTTGGAAAATGAATCTTGCATAGATGTTAAGAGGAAGTGTTGAACAAATATATTCGTCATCTTCTAACGATTTATATTATCGTGTCTAAAAATTTAATCTGTTAGAGATAAAATATTTTTCTTTGTAAACTTGATTGGTGAAACTTTTATTGATCATGTTGAGTTAGATATTTGAGCACGTGATCTTTCGTTAGTCTCATACTATATAATATGACCTATTAAACCAATGCTTTAAATTATTTTATTTATTTTTATATTTAACATATACCAAATTAGTTGTTGATATCTCTAATCCTCGCAGCTACGTCTTTGTCATTCTACTAGAACAATATTCATTGAATTTATGGCTCCAAAGTTTTGAATAAACTTGAGATATTGACACATCTAGCTTAAAATCAGCCCCCACAGAACAAGATTTATTGAATTAATTTTAATTTACATTTATTTATTCAACTCACCCGACGTGCGTGACAAATTTATTTCACTTTTCGAACTTTGATTCGTGAAACTTTCATTAACATTGAGTGGGATATTTGATAGAAATCTTCGATTGCTTTGATACTATCATACGTTGACATCTAGCGTTCATCAAATTGTACTTGAAAATATTCATTGAATTTGTGGCTCCAAAATGAAGAATTAATAAACTTGATAGAGTGGCCAATTGTGCTTAAAATAAGCCCCTAAAGATCAAGATTTTATACAACTTACTTTCCATACCAGTTTCCTAGCTAGGGTTCAATGCAATAACAATATATGTTTGGCATTTTATGGGATAATGGGGTGAAATTTCCTTTAGTCAATTGATATGACTTGTCAAAACATATTGGCGGTTCATATTGGGAGGCCAAAATATCCCACCAACTCATTGAACCATTAGACAGATCGTTGCTTGTTTGCATCCGAAACGCATCGTTAAATTTTCTTCATGGACAGGCAGGTAGGCAGGTCGGTAGGTAGAGATAAGAGATAGAGATAGAGAGAGACTGCCTTGGGTGCAAAATCGAAAATGAAACGCGACATGATACGACATTTTTAAAACGTTCAAAAAAGCAAGAAAGAAAAGAAGACGTTAAACAAGGTTCAAAAATTTATAACATTTTAATTCTGAAAAATTGATACAAGTCGTGACATAGTGGTGTTCGTGGAGTGATAAGACAGAAAACAAAAATAAGTATTGGATACTAGCTAGGGTGTCGAACGTTCCAGAGTGCGCGGAGCTTCTGCACACTGCAGAGCATCAAGACTTCATTCGTTTGTGCTGATTAGTTTCATTTTATTCGTTTAGTTGGTATTTCAATTCTACCTTCCGTTTTAGTGAGAATATTTTATGCATTAACATTCGTAAAGTTTTTCTCTTATTTTGTGAGTATTTAAAAACTCTTCTAATAGTGTAGTTATTGTAGGTTGTATTTTATTAAATTATAAAAAAACTTGGAAGTTCTTCCAATCTTCGATCTTGTTCCGATATTCTTCGGTTCGGCTAATTTAGATTGCGGTGTTATTAAATTCTTGATGCTTGATTCTTGTATTGCACCAAAAAGTTACTCAATACTTAACATGTGTGCTGCATAAAAAAGACTCTATTAATTCAAACTTTGATCACTTGACAATATTTTTTGTGGTATAAATTATATAAATTTTTAAGTAGAAATCCGAATTTGAGTTAACTTTTAATTGAAGCCCACAAAAATCTCTCCCAACATTAAAATCTCTCTAACGTTATATCCATTATATTCTTATCTTCCTTTTAGAAACAAGTTTTGTTACCGTTTTCACGTGCCATTCATCATTTTATTTTTATAATATTTTCGGTTATTTATTCACTTAATATTCTTCAATTTCCATTAAAATTTCGACACCTTCAAATATCACCTCTCCTTGACAAACGAAAAGACATCCTAAGAGCCTGTTTGTCTCCTATTATTAGGAAAAAAATAAAGTAATGAATAGTATTTTTTGAAGAATGTGTAGTTGAAAAGTAAAGTAACTTTATTGATTTGTATGTAAAATATTTTATTAAATAAATGTATGATAGAGAATCTTAATGTAACAAACAATTTTTTGGAATAATAGTAGACAAACAGGGACTAAGTATCAAAAATAAATTGAGAAGACATTTCAGGGAACTACAGCTTCAGGACAAACAATCTATTATTTGGAATAATAGTAGACAAACTGTGACTAAGTATCAAAAATAAATTGAGAAGACTTGTCAGGGAACTACAGCTTCAGGACAAAAGATTTACGCTCATTTTCAACATGCCTAAGACATTATACGTGCACAAATATTAAAGTCTTAAATTCAATATTACCAAGTTACACCATCTCGTCTGATAAATCAAGCTTTTAGAGAGTTCAATCTTCAGCAAGAGGCAAGAGCACATCACAAAATGTGCAATTGCATGTTGACTAAGAGAAGAACACTATTAAAAACAGCATATTGACTAACAACAATCTCAATCTGCAAACCACCATTTGTGGTACTAAAGTCATCTCTCGATTCTTGATAAAAATAAAAACTCAATTTTTAGAAATTTGTTTACAACTAGATAACGAAACCAAAAATTATCCAACTACAGAAAAGGAAGGGAACTTCAGGAATTAGTGACTCGGCAGAAAAACTCTCAGCAGCTCAGTGCACAACCGTATGACTTCAAGCCCTCTTTTTTCTATTTAGCACGGGTCTTTTTCCAATTGTCGTGGTCTTTCCAGCATGAGATGTCAGACCGCGTAATATTGCTAAAATAGCAAACCCGAGAAAGGGGAAGTGCATGGTTAACAGCCGTTCAGATGCTCTTTTAGACAATGTAAGTTCAGAAAGTATGGCTACCTGAAAAAGAACATGAGCAAGATGAAAAAAGGTGAATATAATAAGAAAGATGGTCTTTTCGTTGTCATGCAAGCAGTTATTGTCAGATTATGTATTGAAAGAAAACATTTTACAAACCAAATGAAAGCAACGATAAATGAAGCATTCAATTGTAGCAGCATAACTATAACCAAGTAAAAAAGCTCATACAGGCACGGCACCGTCCTCCTGGAAAGGCAGACTATGCCAGGCAAGGCAATCTGAGCATGTAGCTTGTGCAGGCCAATTTTATTTTTAAATAAAAAAAACAAAGCCCAACTGAAAGGAGCTCCTTTGATATATGCATTCTCCTTGTCCCAGGCTCCATAGCTCTTTGAACAAAAAAAGGGGGGGAAATTGATGGGCACGGGTCATGTCCGGCCACGTATATTTGATAGGAGGTGCTGGGCTCTCCGGATATACCTCATGACCCATGAACACGTCATGAAGTTGCTAGCCTAAACTTAAAAAATAGGTATGTACACTAGTTTTTGACCTCCATGAATTTGCCATGAATTTTGAGCATGCATTATAATTTTGGTCGAGATACAAGCAATTGATTATCAAAGTTCAGAATTAACTGTTCTTGTGGACTTGCCTCTAAGAAGTTGTGGCAAGAGATCTCATGGAAATTCTGTGGGAATGCTAGTCATCTGATAAGTTCTGTAGTTGGCATTCACCAATTTAAATCATTGAAGCACAACTACACCCCTTTTATACGAGTGTTTGATAAATCCATGTTGAATCACACCCTTCCCCCACATCACTTCAGACCTATAAAATCAAGCTATTCACTAAGAATATGGAAGTAAATAAGGAATTCTCTAGGGGATTGATTAGTTATCCCTATTATTGCTCTTACCGGCTCCACTTCTCTTATAACTTTCAAATTAAATAATGTTCTGTGTGCTCTTGCCATTTAGAAAAAACATTTATTTCAGTATTTCAATTTGGCAAAAATGATCGGACATCCATTGAATTCTTCTTTTTGTTAAGAGTCCATAATTTGATGAACCAGAATAGTCGCTAAAGGATTTCTTAGAACACCGTTCATGAACCACTGATCCACACTGAAGCTCGCAAACTCCCTTAGAAACGTCAAGCCATGAGCAAGCAATTGAGATGGTTTGGTGGAGCATAGAAAGCTGAAATGGTAGTTAAAAAATTTCAATGACGGCATAACAGCGACTTTCATACTACTTTGGTTACACCTACCACAATCCAAATCATTCTTACTGTCGCCATCACATGAAGGTGGTCCTTGTAACAATTGGATGTCAAGAATGCCAACGCTTTATTTGAGGCACATTGGACGACAACCTGTACATTTAACAATCCCTCTGTCATTTATACTCACTGCCACTACTCATGTTTATAGGCACAAGAAAGTCATCTATGGGCTCAGACTAAAAAGCTCATGTGCTTGATTTCACGGACTTCGCAGGTTTCTCACATCATAGGGCTTTAAAAACTCTAAGTCTCATACCTCTTCGTGTGTTTATATCGAGGCTCTCTAACTATTTGGTCATGGTGTATTGTGACAAAATAATTAGTTATCCTTGAAGAAAGTTCATCAAGAAATTTGCCTATTGATTCTCCATTAAAGACCTCAGCACACTCCACTATTTCTTTGGTGTCAAGGTCCTTCACAGACAAACCAGCTTGTTTGTATCATAGAAACGATGTACTAATTGGTGAAAAATAGAATGCGATGTCAAATCTGTCACCACTCTACTTTCCACAGCCGAAGTACTCCAGCTCCATGATAGGAGGATCCACTGAAGCCACATTATATTTCCAAGTAATTGGAGCACTCCAATGTCTATCTTTTCCTTGTCTAGATATT
Source organism: Fraxinus quadrangulata (assembly GCA_903798255.1). NCBI lineage: Eukaryota > Viridiplantae > Streptophyta > Magnoliopsida > Lamiales > Oleaceae > Fraxinus > Fraxinus quadrangulata. The sequence continues at coordinate 298,201 of CAIGRB010166825.1, forward strand.
AGCTTCACCGTCAACAAGATATCTCAGTATATGCATAATTGCATACTCTATCAGTCACACTTTGATGTGCATTCAAGAGAGCCTAATGGTAGTCCCTGAAAGGGCACTTCTGACTTTATTTTATTTCTCACTTGTAGCTTTCCTTCGCCCTTCATGTAGTCCCTAATGTCAATTTGGCGGACAAACTAATGATCGAACGTCGGCATTAGCCTACATTGTGTTCCTAGGTTCTATTCCAATTGATGGAATTCTATAAATCAGAAAACTTCATCTGATCAACAACAAAAGTGAAATATCATGTGTTTGCTTCCACTGCTGCAGAAGTTAATTGGGCAGAAAATCCTCTTGCTGATTTGCATATATCTACCAAACCTTTAACCATTTCCTGTGACAACGTTGGAGCCATCCGTTATCATTCTCGTATGAAGAACATTGCAATCGTCTATCAGTTCGTTCGTGATCAAGGTACCAATGGCCACATCTAGGTAGTCACTTCCACTCTATAGATCAACTCTGCGAAGTGCAATTGATATGATCCAGGGTACGCCACTATTTATCAAGAATCCGAAGCATGTTGGAGAGAGACTAGAGCCAAGTTCGAGACTTCAAAGAATTGATAAAGTTGGTTATTTACATGTTCGAGCAACGGAGTCCATAATATTGAAGACAACAAGCCAATGGTCAAGTAACATGTTGGGGACGGAAGCCGGAACGGG
>CAIGRB010166835.1:0-10533 GCA_903798255.1 Fraxinus quadrangulata
ACCAATTGAGTCAAAAATTTCTTAGCAAATATTTTGCATCAAAAATGATTGCAAAGTTGAGGGACGAGATGACCACATTTCAACAATTAGACTCAGAATGCTATTCAGAGGCTTGAAAATGATACAAGGGTTTACTCCACCAATGCCTACAACATGGATGGCAGAAATGGCTTCAGGTGTAGCACTTCTACATTGGTCTGAATCCGATAAGTAGGGCTAACATAAACTCTTCTTGCAATGGTTTTATCACAAAAAGAACCGCGGGTCAAGTCTATCAAATCATGGAGGATCTGGCATTCACTAGTCCACGTTGGCCTACTGAAAGGATGAGTGGAAAAAGAGCTGCTGGGGTAATTCGAAGTTGATTTTTTGACAGTAATTTCAGCATAATTGACATTATTAGCACATAAGGTGGATCAGATGAACGTAGCCCAGACATTGAGACCGAAATACAAGTACTGTGGAGAGAATCATGAGAGTGTTGACTATATCTTGGGTAGTCATTTTGCTCAGTCAGTAGATGATGTAAATTATGCTTAAAATTTTCCAAAGACAGCAATACAATCAAAATCCTAACACTTACTACCCAGTTTGGAAATCACCCAGGTTTTCAATAGAGCAACAATCTGGGAGCTCAGATTGCTCCACAGCAGAAAAATCAGATGGGACAAATAGCGAAAGCACTTTCAAAGAGACCACTAGGAGAACTACCTAGTGACACTAAGATAAATCCCAAACAGCAAGTAATGACAATGAAAGTTGTGGAGGAAGAACAGATTGAGGCAATAACTACCCGTAGTAGAGTTCAATTGTCAAAAATTAATATAAAGAGACCAGTTGCGACAAAAGAAAAGGTACATTCCATGGTTGAGGAGCAATTGAAAGAATCTAGACAGAACAAAGAAGCAGAAACAGAAACAGAAACAGAAAGAGTATCAAAGGATCCAAAGTTTAAGAAAACCGTTCCTACTCAAGAATTTGTTCCACCACTACCGTTTTCACAAATGTTGCAAAAGATAAAGCTCGATGATCAGTTCGAGAAATTCCTAGATATACTAAAAAGCTCAACATCTCATTCATCGATATAATCAAAGAAAGCTTCTAGATTGGGAAGAAGTGGGATTGAGTAAAGAGAATAGTGCAAAATTGCAAAATAAGTTGCCACCAAAACTTAAGGACCCAGGGAGTTTTCACTTTACCCATTTCACTAGGTAAAGAATTTCATTTTAATGATTTATGTGATATAGGTGGAAATGTAAATATAATGTCTTTGTTTGCTTTTAGGAAACTAGGAGTTAGGGAAGTCAAATGATCGAATGTTACGTTGCAGCTGGCAGATAGGAGTATTAGATATCCATGGGGTAAGGTAGATGATGTGCTCATCAAGGTTGGGAAGCTGATATTTCCCAATGACTACGACATGTCAATTATCTTAGATCGACCATTTTGGGCAACAAGTCGAACTTTAGTTGATATGGAGAAGGGTGGGCTGACTGGGAGGGTGCAAGACGCACATGAAATCTTTAAATTGCATAATCCACCCAAGCAACCATTAGTTAGAGAGGAAGCCAAATATGCTGCTGAAGAAGTTCAAGGGTCAAATGAGACAAAACCTAAACGTTTAGGGAGCTTTGCTCGAGAGGAGAATAGAAAACTCAAGGTTTGGAAGGCAAAAAGAGGATGTAAAGTTGGAAATTGCAAGGACTGTATTACTGCAAAACTCCAGCGTGAAATATCATGATCAATTTTTCCATACAATCTAACTAAAGATTATAAATTAAGCGCTTATTGGGAGGTAACCTGTAATGCCCTTGAAAATTTTAAAATAAAATTTTATTTATTTTATATAGTATATTTTTACTATTTTGAAAAAAAAAAAGGACTAAAATGAAATATGTTTTAAATTCCTATCTTATTTGAACTAAATAATTATGTATCGATAGAATGATAAATGTTGATTTTGATAATGATAATCTTTTCATAATTTGGATAGAGTTCGATTACAACCTTAATTTGATAAAGTTTAAAAGTAATCATAACTCTACCTTTTGAAATTCAATTCTTATCCAAATTCCTTATATATATCGTTTTAAATTCTAGTTGCATACAAACTCAATTGAGAATTTCTACTATAAATAGTGTGCAATTGTCCCATAATTTACCACCAAAGAATTTTACATGGCAACTTTCATATAAAGCAGTTGTAAATTTCTAGTATATATTTTTTAAAAAACTCGTTTAATCAATCAAGGTAAGATATATTTGTGCAAGTCAATGTTTCCGTATACTTTTATGTTCAATAATTTATGCATAAATTGTCAGCGAACCTTCGGAATCGACCTAACGAAATGTGAAATCCTTCGAGAAATCCGAAATGAGAAATGATGGGTATCTCGCTTGGTCACCAATAAATTCCATAAAGAAAAAGGTGGTTTGAATTGTATATATTATTGTTATATAATTGCGTATGGAAACTGCACTTATCTTATTGGGTATTTTTAAATACTCATTCTTACAATAATTTTACAAGTTAGTGCGGATTGATTGGAACTGTGATGAAATGGTACAGCAGACTGTCAAGGAATTTCAACATACGAAAGACATTAAGTTTTACTACCTTTAGATTTAGTAGTTGGAGTTGTTCAAATATTATTATTGAATTAGTTAGTTAAGAATGTATTTTTTTTTAAAGATACGATTTCATGATTTAAATTTAAGTTTATGAGTGTTTCAATATTTTGTTTATTAAAGAATTCTACATTTTATCGTCCCGCAAAGAAATTGAAATCTTGGTAACGCTCCAGTGTTTTGTGAAATTTTGGGGAGTTACACAACCCAATTTCCTAATTCCTTTGTTTATTTATTTTTTCATATTGCATTACACGTAGTTTTATTCTTGATTAATAGATTGTATTAGTTATATGTATATTTCAATTTATAGGGAATCACCATCTTCTCATGTTTCCCCTTAGGTCATTGAATTTGTTGTTGGTTATTTCGATTGTTTGGGCTAAGTACCACATGGTCTACGTTATTTGATCTTTAATGTTTGATTTGATCGCTATGTGCAGGAACATGATGTCGCGAAATTCTCAAACCAACAGAGATCAAGGGAAAATCGAGATGATGAAGATTGTCTAGCCATCACACATAGTGCTTCATACCTTCAATAGAAAAATTTAGGGAGTACCTTCTTCCTTTTCTTCCCTGTCCCCTTCTATTCTTATTTATACTTTATGGTATTGAGGACAATATGGATTTTAAGTTTGGGGATGGGAATAGTTTTGAGTTACTTTTCATTTTCTGAGTGTTTGTGTGTTTATTTTCGTTATTACTTTAGTATATGATAGAAAAAGACAAAAAAAATCAAAAAATTTGAAAAATTTCAACAATAAATAAATAAATAATAAAATATATATTTTCTTATTTTAGGTTGTGTGCTTGTGTGGGTTAGATATCTGGCTGGCAATAATGATTAAATTTGAGATTTGATGTTGATTTATAAACTGGGAATATAGTGCATGTTAGACTGATTGAGACTTAACCTTGCAAAACTCGATAGTATATGTGCACTAGAATTAAGTTGGACAGTGTGATGCTATGTGTTTATTTATATAATTGATAGGTTGATATTGTTGGATATAGATGATTTACACAAACTATACTAAATTACTTATCCTTAGACCAAATTTAGTACAATTTGTGGGTGATTTTACTATTGTAAGAAGATACAGATGTGGATGTGTGAAAACTTTTGTGCTGATTGTTTTAGATTAACGGGATAAAATTGGGCAAAAATCTTAAGGTGGAGGTCGATTTGCTTGAATAGGTGTTTGATAAGTGGAATTGCACTGATCGATGCATAATTTTTTTAAATGTGAAACTTCTATTCGAAATCTTTTTGACTATGGTTATTAAGTCCTAAAGTTATCTGATTTGGGTGTCATCGGCCTAAATCTGTTACATAGGTTATCTAGAAAGGTTAATGGAGAGAATGTAAAAAGAAAAATACTTTTAAAAATCAGAAAAAAATACGTGCATGAAAAAAAAAGGCACTAAATACATTGGTTAAGTTCCAAACACTTATTTGAAAAGACCTGATTTTTGATGAGAAATTATTAGTCTAGCCTAGCCCTAGAAGTCAAAGCAATCAAAGAATTGTAGAATTCTTGTTTATTGATGTATTGACTTACAATTAGTAGAGTCCATGTGAACTAGATGAGTGATGATAGTAATGAAAAATTCAACCTTAGATTATGCACTGGGAAAAGAGTGAAAAAAGAACAAATTGGGAGTGTATGAATCATACGAGAAGTGAAAGGAAATATTTGACCACAAATGGTCTGGAATTGAACAACTTATAAATTCATGATTGTCTACTTAATTCTTCACGCACACACGTTAGTTTTGCATTAGAAGAGTGGATATTAGTTTGATATTGTGACTTTGAAACAATTTGTAGACTTAGTATTGTAATTTCAAATCTTGAGGTAAAAGCTAAATTGTCTAATCAAATATTTTTGCATGTTAGTGTTGTTAATTAGGTTATACGTTATTTAAACCTAAAATATCGATATTTGCAGTTTTTTTTGACAAAATATATTCTAAATTGTTGTACTTTATGCTATATAGGTTAAATTCAATGGTTGAACGAGGAATTGGAAAAAACAAATGAAAATTAAAGAAAAAGGACAGCCCAAAATTTGAGGACCAAGTTGCAAATATTCAATAGTTGATTCGGATCACAAGATGATACTTTTAAGATTCCTAGGAGACAATTGGATGGAATTAGAACTCCAAAAGGAATGAAGTATGATCAAAATATTATCAAAATCAATTTCCAATCGCACAAGTTATATTCTAGATTTTTAGTTGAAGATTGAAATCCATTTTTGGCATAGTAAATGTCCGAATTGAAATACTTATATTTCTATGAATGTTGTGTTCCTTTGAGTTAGCTTTCCAACTCACATTCAATTGCCTCAATCGGATATTTGGAGAGAAAATTATGGCCAGAATACTGACTGCTGTGTAGAGACAAAATTCGCACGTGAATGCAACTTTCCATATTCGTTTGGAACTCTTTTGAAAACCAATTTGGACGTGATTTTTAACAAATTTGTTACTCTTTCAAATACTTAACAGTGCAATATATATTAGAGACCTCTCACATACATAATATACTCCAATATCAATCAATTATTATCATCAAATGAGGAGAATTCATAGTTTTTGTGAGTGAATTGAAGGGGATTTGTAAGAATTTAATCAAGTGAATATTCAAACATGATTTTTGAGCAAAGAAGATAAGACACAATCGAGCTTCATCAAAAAACCATTGAAGAGATTCAAAATTTCAAGATTCATTTTCATCTTCTCAATTTATCAAAAATTCGGGATATGTCTTTTCAATTAAATATGATTTCTTGTAGGGAAATTACAAAAAATCAGGTGTTTAAAGAGTGGTTTTTAAAAATCAGGTCTACAATTTATTTATTCAAAAATTAGGTACTATATTAAAACCCTAATTCATAACCTAATTTATCTCTCATCCCTCACATCCCTCCTACCCCTACCCTCACTCCCTCTTCTCTCTTTGCGTTCGACGCTGATGTCGACAGTGTCGCGATGACGTTGCTCAGCGACGCTGCTCAGTTCGCGACAGCGTCATTGGCGCAACAGTGTTGCGACGCTGCTGCAATTCGTGGCAGTGTCGCAACGTCGTTCGCGCAGTAGAGTCGACGCTGTCACGAACTATAGCAAACAACAGCGTCGCGATGCTACCGCCGTTCACAGTGTTACGACAATGCCGACATGAACGGCGGCATGGTGGTGTTTTGATGGTGTTTTGTGCACAGCAGCGAGGTTGGTGGTGGTGTTGATAGTCATCCGCGGCGACGGTGGTGTTTTATGTGGTTGGATGCGACGGTGGTGGTTGTGTGTTGTATGGTTGGATTCGGCGGCGGTGGTTTTGAGGCGATGGTGTTTTTTTCTGTAGGAACTTGAGGCGGCGCGGTGGTTTTGTTGGACTGATGGCAGTTGTAATTTTTGTTGATGGTGGCGACAGAGGTGGTGGATCTGACATTTTGAGTTATTTTTGTTGAATTTGGCAGTGGATCTGGTAGTAGCAGTGGTGGTTTTTAGTTGCAATGGTGGTGGTAGTTGACGGTAATGCAGGTGGAGGATCCGATAGAATTTGGTGATTTTCGTTTTGTGACTAAAAATATAATATGTGACCTTAAAACTCAGTAATCTATGACTAAAAATATAATTTGTAATCAACCATTTTGTTATCTATGACCTAAAAATTATATAATCTGTGACCAACTAATTTAAAAATCTGTGACCGCGTGGCCTNAGATGGAATTAGACTAAAAAAAGGAATGGAATATGATCAAAATCAATTTTCAATCGCAGAAGTTATATTCCATATTTTTAGTTGAAGATTGAAACTGATTTTTGGCATAGTAAAAATCCAAACTAGAAAACTTCTATTTCTAGAAAAGTTGTAGCCCTTTGAATTATCTTTCCAACGTATTTTGAATCGCCTCAACCAGATATCAGAAAAGAAAGTTATGACTAAATTACAGACTGATGTGTGGAGACAAAAAATCCACACGCGAAGACAACTTTCCTTATTCGATTAGAACTCTTTTGAAAATCAATTTCGACGTGATTTTCAACCACTTTTCGACTCTTAAAAATACATAATAGCAGAATACATATTGAAACTCTCATTATACTGCAATACTCATAAATTATTATCATCAAATGAGGAGAATTCATAGTTTTTGTGAGATAATTGAAGGAGATTTGCAAGAATTCAATCAAGTGAAGATTCAAACATGATTTTTAGGCTAAGAAGAGAAGGCGCACGTGGAGATTTATCAAAAAACCATTGAAGAGATTCAAGATTTCAAGATTCATCTTCATCTTCTCAATTTATCAAAAATTCGGGTTATATCTTTTTACTTAAATATGATTTCTTGTATGCTAGGCTAGTTTTATACATTGTTAGGATGATTTGAACCCTTGTTATGATATTTTTAGTTTTTAATTAATTATTTTGACTTCAATTTGATTTGATTTGTGGATATTTATTATCGTTTTTATCGTTTTTTTCAATTGCTTGATCACCAATTGAATTGTTAGTGGATTTTATTGTTATCGAGAGAGATAATAGTATTTAAACATAATATAATAAATATTGTAAGGTTCAATATGCTTTATATGATTTCAATAAGTGTACTTGTAAATGCATTTATCATGTTTGCATCGTTCATCGAGAGATAGAAGTGTCACATGCGGGAAATATATTTGATCGCTATCAAGAGATGTTTTCATTTAAATTAGGAACATTGACCAATACGAATGATTTCAAATTGTTACTTTAATCGTTACACTAAAAATGGAATAATAACATGGATTTGACATCTTAGCAATGCATTTCACATATTTGAAAACACATTTACTTACTTTCATTAGTTTAATTGATAATTTAAGGATTAGTATAAAAAATTCATAAAATTTATTTGCTATTCGATTAAAGTTGCAATTAATTTTAACTCGATTAAACAAGTAGTCCTCGTAAGTTCGAGAGTCTATTCACTACTTTATTAATTGATCACGATCTCATTCACTTGCGGGAAATCAAATGATCAAACAACATTCACAAATATTTAGTATTTTCCTTAGCATTCTTTGTGAGTAAAGTGAAATTTATCTTTGGTTCTCCATTTTCAAAGCAAAAGAAAATGTCTTTTGGGACTATGCTGTTGGACCTTATGAGTGAACATGAACATAGTTCATAAGTATTCTTAGAATCAACGGAGACGAGACGATGTGACATGGAACAAGTGCAGATTTCTCAAATCTGCTTCTTGGGGTGTGCTTTGACAACACAACCTATACTCACCAAGGCAAGATATGAATGCTAGGTTGTGTGCCCATATAGTATAGTTGTACTGATATAAAAATAAAAATATTCATATATTAAATAAAAAAATTTAATTTAATTTATTGTATTTAATTATTGAGCATTGCGAATTAAAGTGCATATGACCACTTGTTATAATATAAGTTGGGTACTTGTACTGAGAAGTACAGTGTGACACAACTTATATTTTGGTCATAAATAATTTGTTCACTACCAATGTATAAGGGTTGACACCTTGTATTGAAAGATCGTAGCGTTGCCCGATTCACTATTCGGGTTTATGATTTGATTTGTCCTTATCACATAAATAGTTAAAGGTACACTAGTATACTTGGAGTGTATTGAACAGATCACGTGTCAAGTTTAATTATATAGCATGACCGTGCGGAGAATTAAATTCCACTTGACCGTTCTATATTTCATCTAAATCTCTTGACAGAGTTATGTATATTTTTTTCATGAATTTAATGGTTTTTTGATTCATCAATGGATAAGATAATTTGATTGATCAAATATCTCGATGAGTTGAGAATTCGAGAATGAGGGAAGTAGAGAACATGAATTAGTGTCGGAACTGTCGTTCTAAAAAATGAGTAGAGTGACTACTTAAGTATTTTCTGTTGAATGGTTAAAATCTGAGTTCAATGTTTAGCGACGGCTAAATTTCGACATCCCCATTTTTTTTACAGAACCGTTAAAGAAAATGGTACTTAGGTTAGTAAGTATAATTAGAGAGACAAAACTGTATTTTATACTCGGACCTAATTATCGAATTTCGGACGGGAAAAAATATTTATGACAGGTCAGAGGAAAATATTACATATTTATTAGTTTCTGTGATCTTATATATTTCAGTAGTTGAGTCTTTCGCCTTTAGTTATAAAAAAAAAAAAAAAAAAGCAAAGACTAATAATTTAACTGTGTGGTTTAGAGTCGACTAGATATGATCTAATTATTGGAATTTGGAAAATATATATCTGATTAGGCCCTTGTGGTAGCTCTGTAAAGTAATTGAACTTAATTAAGGTAATATAATAGTTTTGGACTTAATTGTAATTATAATAAATTTTTGTAGTTACTTGTAATTACTATAAAAGTTGTAAACTTAATTATAATTGTAATTGAAGTTCTAGGACTACACATGTAATTAAATGTGAATTAATTGGATTTGTACTTTAATTAAAACTCATAATTGAATTTTAATTAAGACTCCTATTTGATATTGAAATTTTTATTCTACATGGATTGGAACATTCTTTTATCTCTATAAATAGAGATGGACATAAAAATCCTACAAGAATCATAATACATAATTAGTATTTAAATTTGGAGAGAGAAAAAGTGAGAAAAATCATATTTTTTTTATTGTCAATCCAATATTTAGTTTCTTGATTTAATTAAAAGAAGGTGTCCACCCACCAGTGTAGTCTTGACTTTAGAAAATACCTTAGAAAATTGGAGGTATGAAGCCTCAAGTTCTTGCATTTAGAAACTAGAAGCTCGTTATTCAAAAAACTGAAAGTTTGTGATTCAGATCCAATTCTAGAATTGATCATCAAATTTAGGTAGAAATTTGAATACCTAATTCTTAGTATAACATACATGTGAACGACTAGACAATCTTATTTATTGAATTAAAGAATTTTTTAATTTTTGGATAATTTTGCTTTCACATTCCAACAACTGGTATTAGAGCGATCTAGATCATTCACGTGTTTGTTATTTATGAATCTTGATTGCATGTTCTAGTCGAGTGATGTTTAGGAATATTTGATTATGTGATGATTGAATGATTGAATTATTTTAAATTGTGATCAAATTATTTGTGGCTAGTTCTTGATATAATTCGTTATTTCGAGTTTGTAACAAGATAAGTGGATTACGAGTCCATTATCTTGATTTAATTTTCTTTTCAAAATTGTGAGCCTACGGGACATAGGAATTATATAATTCTTGTAATTGTTAAATCTTGAAAATTGACTGAAGATTGAAAACCTAGAATACATAACGAAAAAGATCAAGAAATTACACGAACAAAAAAATATGTCCGCGTAACAAAACTTTGCTTATGTGGCATTCAAATTCGGTCTACTTGGCAGAACTCTGCCTGTGCAAACAGATTGCCTACGCGGTAGAACTTTGCCTATGTAAGCAGACTATCTGCGTGGTAGAATTCTGCATGCATGGCAAGTTCTGCCTGGGAAGACTACTTGCGTGGCAGTCGTTGAATTCAGGTTGACTATTGATTCAAATTCATATTTGCGAATCAAATCGGATCTTTGTGACTCCAGTCGACTGATCGCTTTAGCCATTTGACCCATTTGATTTTCCAAACATTGAATGCTAGCCCTCGTCTCCTGTCGAAATTTTAAAGTGTTAGTTGCAAGAGATTTGACAATATCTTCTAAAGACATACCAGAGTTAGAAGACTGGCCTGTTGTTGCCTAGGTGGTGATCCCTCCATCCTTGGTTGTATGTCTTCGAAAAAGGTTCATAATTCCTTTGTGGTTGTCCAGGGAAGCCACCCGCTACATTAACTTGTTCAGTGTGTTCTTCTTGAAGAGTTGGACATGTGTCGGCTGGATGTCCCACCACTG
>CAIGRB010166841.1:0-24137 GCA_903798255.1 Fraxinus quadrangulata
AATGAATAGAACTCTAATGAATAAAGTTAGGTGTATGTTGATCAGTTCTGGATTAGCTATAGGTTTTTGGGTTGAGGCTATGACTACAACTACTTATCTTATAAATAGATCTCCATGCAGTTTTGTTGAGTTTAAGACTCCACGGGAACTTTGGATTGGGAAGCCCGCAAACCTTTCTCACATTAGGGTGTTTGGATGTGCAGGCATATGCTTAGAGTCACTAAATGTGTTATACTTGGGTACCCTGAAGGGGTGAAGGAGTACAGGTTATGGGTATTAGGTGTGCAAGGCATTAAGATCATTAATAGCATAAACGTGGTATTTAATAAGTCCAAAATGCCATGTTTGAAAAATAAAATTGATAATTCTAAAAAGCAAATTAAAGAGAATACTTCATAGTTTGAGGTGAAGTTAGCTAAATTCAGTCACACTCAACCTGAAAATGTTGAAACTGGTGTTGAACAATCTGATGAAAATATTGTTAACATAGATGGAGATGCAGTAGATGTACCTCAAATTAAAATTGAAACTGAAATTGAGAACATAAATATCCCTACAAATGAGACTAGCATTCGAGATAATCAATTGGTTAGAGATAGGGAATGAGACAAGTCAAACCAAATTCAAGATATAAAATGAATAATTTGACTGACTTTGCTCTTATCTCTGGTGAATCTCTAGTTCATTCAGAACTTTCATCTTATGAAGAGGTCATGAATAGTTCTGAATCTGAGAGATGGAAAGATGCTATGAAAGAGGAAATGAAATCCTTACTTGATAATAAAACATTAAAACTTGTGAAAAACCTGAAACTCAAAGAGTTGTTCAATGTAAATAGATTTTCAAAGTCAAGGAATGATTTAATTCCACTGATCCATTGAAATATAAGGCGAGATTTGTAACCAAGTGTTTTACTCAAAGGGAAGGTATTGATTATAATGAAATCTTTTCTCCAGTAATCAAATATAAAACAATAAGATTGATTATTGCACTAGTTGTTCAATTCAATTAGGAACTTGAACAATTAGATATCAAGACTGCTTTCTTATATGTGGAGTTAGAAGAGGACATTTATATGAGTTAACTCCAAGGCTTTGAGGAAAAAGAAAAATTTGACTTTGTGTGCAAGTTGAAAAAATCTTTGTATGGACTTAAACAAAGTCCTAGACAGTAATATAAGGTTTGACATATATGTACTGAAGATTGGTTTTAGAATAAGTGAATATGATCATTGCTTGTACTATAACAATACTAAAGCTGGCAATGAGGCGTATCTACTTTTATATGTAGATGATGTGTTGCTAGCTAGCTCTAGCAAAGCTGAGATATTAAGGCTTAAGAATTTTCTAAAATCTGAATTTGATATGAAAACTTAGGGAATTCCAAGAAAATTTTGGGGATGATTATTAACAAGAACAAGAAAGAAAATATATTGACTATATCTCAAGAAACATACTTAAATAAAGTTATGACCAAATTTGGCATGAAAAAAGCTGAGTCTGTGAATGTTCCTCTTGCAGCCCACATGAACCTCTCTTCAGCCCAATATCCTAAAACTGAATCTGAAATTAAAGATATGAAGAACATTCCATATGCTAATGTCATAGGGTCTGTCATTTTTTCTATGGTTACAACTAATCTTGATTTGGTATATTTTATCAGTTTTCTAAGTAGGTTCATGTCTAATCAGGGGAAATCCCATTGGGCTGGGTTAAAATAGTTATTGAGATATATAGCTGGAACAATTAGAATAGGTTTGGTGTTTAAGAAGAGGTCTGATCCATTAACATTCAAAGGGTATGTAAACTTTGATTTTGTTGGGATAAAGACCAAAGAAAGTCTACTACACTATACTTCTTTACACTTGGTGATAGTTGTATCACTTGAAAGTCACATCTTCAACCTATTGTCACATTATCTAGTACAGATGCTGAATATGTGGGAATAGCTAATATATAAAAGAATGTATTTGGTTAAAGGGAATTTTGGGATAATTGAATTTTTTACTTGAGACACCTACTATTTTCACTGATAGTCAAAGTGTTTTACTATTATGCAAAAATCATGTTTATCAAGAAAGATCCAAGCATATTGAGGTGAAGTACCATTTCATACGTGAGAAAATTGCATGTGGTGAGATTATACTTGAAAAAATTCATACCGATATAAATCCATCTGATATGAGAACCAAAATTCTGCCTTTGAATAAGTTTAGATCTTATTTATTTTTACTGCATATTGATACTGGTTAATCTTTTGCAGGTACCTGGGCGATGATGTAGGGTAAAAATACCCGTCACATGCATTATAGCAACTAGAGAGAATGAGGGGTTTCAGAACCAAGATGAAGATTGTGGGTTGTGGTTCTTAAAACCCGATTTTATAAGTGAAAATGCGTCTTTGATGGCCGATCCACTTGGCATGATTTTATTGGCCCATTTAACAACACACAGATCTGTTTTTGTTTGAGCCTTACGTGGGCCGTTAGATATGATCTAAGGCTGAGGATAGAAGTATAAATACTCCTTTTGGCTACTATACCGTCATTGTCTTTCTTTGGCCTCTGTTTACAAGTTTCATTCTCTCTAACGGAGGCGACTTACAATTATTCATTTAGGGTTTTACTTCCATTTCTTGAGCTATTTAGATCGTGGTTCTGTTGTTCTTCATCTACTGAGCCTGTAATTTTGTGTATTTTTGTGTAGTGTTCAGAGTTTTAGGTTTCATTTAGGGTTTCATTTGAACTCCAAATAAAATCGGTAAATCTGCACTAGTTAGGCTTTGAGGTTTCTGATTCTTGTGTTGAATAGGTGATTTGGGAAATCTGTTTGTGGATCGATGTCTCTTCTGAGTCTTGATTGTACAAACTTGTATCACTCTCTCTTAAAGGTTCTTGCATAGTGACGGGCTTGATTTACCTCTGAGCCCCTCAGATTATGCTTTGTCGGACTGGATAAACAATTCTTTGTGTTATTTTCGTTTCTATTGAGTGTGTTTTCTGGATCATTTGGTTTGGTCTGCGTGGTATTTGGTGAATTAATACCAACATATATATCATTTTTAACTAAGTAATTTAGGATGAATTAGACTTCTTGTCCTTTTTGTTTCCTTTGTTTGGAAAATTAAACAATGTGATGGAGTAAAGCATGGTGGCAACAAAGCGTTCAAGTTAGCTTACTAAAATCGTCTATAGAAAGACGAAGCTCACATGGTAGATGGCATGTAAATTACATTTATCTCTCATGTGTTGCAGTCAACAGATTAATCTTAGCTCAAAAATCTGAAGGCCTTAAATGTTTGCTTTTCATTTTTGGCACCACTTGAGACCCTTTACAAAAATAAAAGATGGATCAGGCAAGAAAACAAAAAACATAAATTCATCAATTGGGCTTGCAAAAATACAAAAAATAAAATAAAATGCTACAAACAAGACTATATATCTGCAACATGATTATAAACATGAATATGAACAGTTGAACACAGTAATAATAATATCTGATGGGGCCGAGTGGAGATAGTAGCAAAGGGAGTAATCATATAATTTATATATTAGACCAATCCTTTATTATGAGCTTGTTTGATACAAATTAAAATTAGATTTTAATTTAAGTCAAAGTCAAACAATTAATATTAATCACATCTTTCATGGGTCCCACAGCTTTTCAACCACACATTTCAAAAACTTCTATCAAAATCTACTAAAAGTCTAATTTTAATCCCCACTATCCAAGGCAATAAGCAATATATGCGTAACACAAAATATGAAAGAAGCACCTTTTCCTGAGTTTTCATATCAACAGCTTTCTCGGGCAACTTTCTGTTGCCATTCTGCTTTGCTTCTGCTTCACTGGCAACATTAACCGCTTCCTTTGCTGATAGATCATCAGCAATTGTTGGAAAGACCTCCTCTTTTTGCTGAAAAGTCATATCTTCTGGAGCATATTCCTCAGTTGTGTGAGTTCTGCTTTCCTATCATGAATAATCAACAGGAACTCACATTGATGAAAAAGTTGGTGTAAAAAGAAGATGTGGAGCTTTATTATGCAACTTATCGGGAAGACCACTGTTGATATACAAAAATAATAAGGTCCAATTAAATGGCCCAAAGAGTGAAGCCCAGCTAGAAAATTCAAATGATGGATCCAAATAAGACCATGTGAAAGTCCAAGACAGAGTTATGTAATGGAAGCACATCATCGCTCAAGTCTGCAAGAAGCCCAAGTAACGGAGAATCCTCGTCGCTCAACCCTACGAGACGCTCAAGATCTGGGCGAGGATAATGTCTTATTGTTATTTAAAGTGACAAAAAGTTTATTGAAACGGTTCATCTCACAATTCATGAATCTCGGTTGAAAGCAGTTAAATAATAGGAAAAGTGACAGTTGTTATAAACAGTTTCTTTGACAAGTCATCCATAATGAAAAATGTGGGTAGTTGTAGGGCAAGCAGTTTCAAACGGTTCTACAACAACTGTCGAATGATGTATAAAAGAGAAAAGAGAGCATAGAAGAAAAAGATCCAATCAAACAACTCTCGAACAGAGAATTATGTAATTTCATTCCTTTATTTTTCTTCTTGTTAAGATTTCAATTTACTTGTGTGCTTGTGCCTCTTGGAGGCGTTTCATTTCTTGTAAATCATACTCTTCATAAATAAAGCACCCCTCGATGGGACTTTGTCTAGAGAGGTTTGTTCCTTATACAATCGTCTGAACCTTCTTTTAATTGTTAGCGATTTTCACGCGAAACAATTTGGCACACCCAGTGGAATAATTGGTATTTGAGGATACGAAAAGTAACGCAATATGCCTCATAAGATCTTTTAATTATTAGCGATTTCCATACGAAACAACCACAAAAAAAAGATAACATTGCAATGACTAGGGCAGGAAAATGAATGAATTTTCACAGGAAGAAAATAGCCAGACAAACTACTATGAGTAGTGCCTCTTGTCGGAAGGGTAAAATGGGCCTAAATAAGTTACCTTTCTTCCAATGCTTTTGTAAGAAAGGAATAAAATGCAAGATATTTCAAAAGTATATCAACAATGTAATGTAAAATTTCATGCACCAACCTGAGGAACCCTAGCTTTAAAAACACGATCCCATTTGTACTTATTTCCTTCATCATCAGTGAATTCTTCCTCTCCCTCAGGTGGTGTTGTAAGTCTCTCATTATCATCATTCATGTTTGCCAAAGCCTCTGCTTGTGCTTGTGCATGTGCTTCTGCTTCTGTCGCCTCCTTCTGCCATTTTTCAAATTCATTTTCTTCATTACAGGCGACAAGGGCTGAGAAAAGTTTATAAAAGAAATTGAAACTGTAGAAACATATGTTAAGGATCATAATTTGGGAAAAAATTGAATTTTAATTCAAACCAAAGAGCATACATTGTAACAATAATAAAACACGATGTAAGTTACAATTAAATGTAACAGGATTTAAATAGTAAGTTAACATAGATTTGGGAAGGTGGTGGCAACCGTGGTGGGGGGGCAGTGGTGCATGTATTAATAAGTTATCATTTCAAAGAAACCGAACGTCATAAAAAGATTTATACTTGAATTAACATAGCGTAAGTTACAATATTTATTAATTCAATTGATTTTTCAAATTGGACCCATAATATTACATCATTGTGCATTTAACCCATTATAAAGTGACAAAATTGCACTAATTGGTGTGGTTGCCATGGGCTGAGCTCGTGACCAAGCTCTTCGACATGTTGGATGAGTGGGACTTGACTATTGGTTAACAAGTCGAGCTTGAGCCGACTTGTTGATTAAGAGGTTAGTTCCTGCTCGTTCCATGGGCTCTTGGGTAGGGTTGGCCAAGCTCGAGCAAGCAACTAGGAACTCGGATTTAGCTCCCAAGCCGAAAATTGAACTTGGGTAAACTTTGGGCACGTTTAAATGTAGGACTGAGTCGACGACCAACCCTCACAAGTCGCACCTTACCACTCCTACTATTTGGGATATAATAGAATAATTACTTTAGTAGCGATTTTTTATGTCGACTCACACTTTTTAAACTACCTATTTTTAACGACACGTTATTAAAAAACATTTTTTTACCTGAAAAAAATCTTAAAAATCATCATAACAAAACCACAAGTTTTCTGAGATAGTAAACAAGCACAAGATTCTACTTATAATACTTTCAATTGAGATGATAAAGAAAACAAAGATTGCAACAAGAAATCATCTCTTCACTCGACTCGAGTTAATCGAGACGAGGTGTCCTTAAAACTAACTTAACAAAGGAACGGAGAAATATACCATTGGAACAATTTTACGTTTATTTTTAACACAATTCTTGATACAGACCAGATGGCGATCGACCGACCTTACACATTTCTTGATACAGACCAGATGGCGATCGCCGACCTTATGTATTTGCTTATAGAAGGCTGCAAGAAGAGTCCCTGCGTTCAGTGCACCATTCAAAGATTGATTTCTCGACCGAAAATCCAGCTGAAGGGGGCGGCCGACGCCTTCTTGACCCTTGATTGTGCTCGTTCCTCCAACCTTCGGATTCTAGGAGGCAAAGTGCACACGTAATCTTGTGCTTTACGCCCCTCTCCAGAAAGACCTGTCAACTTCTCAATATCCCACCTTCCGACTAAAAATTCCAAAATGTCGGCATAGTCCTTGGCAGTATAGACCCCTAACCTCTGTGCTACAGAAGAGAAGTTCTCAAAGAGATTATCGTCCTGGCCATCATACATCAGATGAGCTGGCATAGAGACTTTCTTCCTCATCATGTCAGCAAGTGCCAACACAGTGCCATCAGGGTCAATCTCAAATAACTTTTCGACAATTTTGGTATAAGCAGTTTCATGGCGCTTCTCGTCTGCAGCAATGATACCACATATCTGAGCCAATTTCAGGTCCCCATGTTCCTTGGCGAGCCTAGCCGTGTTTCCATGAGAAATGAAGGTTGCCCTCTCCTGGAACGAAGTGTAGATAAATCCCAAGTAGGGATTGTTTTCCGTACGAGGATCCTATCAGTTAACACACTTACGTTAAATTATATCACAGAATGGAAAGGTTGGCGTTCGGAAAGTAAGATGATTCGGCTGACAAAGTAAAATAAGGTGAAAAGAGAGAAACTTTAAGTGAATTTTTTTATACATACCAAGAGAAGTCGTATTTGCCTTACTAACAAAATGGCAAATTCATGGGTATTTATCAGAACGTCAAATTGTAACACTGCTCATTAAACATGCACTAAACGGACAAGCAAGCATGCACAAGTGCAAACAAACACACATAATCGAGAGGGAAAGAGAACAATAGTTAGGAACTGCTAAGGTCACCGATAATATAAGTGAACTTTGATCTACTAGGCTTTAATTCTTCATATTCATAATAGTATGAATATGATAAATCACCAAGAAATTCAAGCAATAACAGAAAGGTTTCGTACGGCATCCAGGCATTCAACGGTTTAATAACTTAACTGATGACTGAGATAACAGAAAACTTACCATCCCCGAACCGATTAGGTATTGAATGGTCTTTTCAATTTGCTTCATGTCAACCCGTCCAGAAAGATAAAGATATTTGTTCAGAAGGTCACCATGCCTATTCTCTTCAGCAGTCCATGCTCGAGTCCAAATAGCCCATGGAGTGAGGCTAGCACCCGTTTCATCTCGAACTCCATCTAGGGTATTAAGCATCGTCTGGTAAGTAGGAAGTGCTTCCTCTGTAATCATATCTCCAACCAAGACAACGAAGTAATCATCAGGAATTTCCTTGCATCTTTTACGCAGCTCCATGACCTGCTCGTCAAAGCCTTCTGAAGCTGGGTCGGGTAGGAAGTCACTGGGTTGCCAGCATTTATCAACATCCTTTAGGAGCACCAAGATATTCTCTTCAGCCCAATTGTTCAGAGAACTAAAAATCTCGCGCTTTTCTGGTGCTAGGGAATGGGTTACTTGAACATGTACCTCTCGCGGAGGTGTGAAAGGCTTTTTAACTTTTCCAACCTCCCTGTATTCAGCAAAATGTATGTTCTGAGACTGCATTCGACTAAAACATGATGATAATATGACAGTCTTAAAAGTTAAAACCATGAAATAAACAGCTACAAAAACTAAGGGTGATCAATTTTTGTTCACATAAATGTAGAAATTAACTTTAACAAATCCAGGTACAGAAGTCAGCTGCGATTAACTACTATAGGAAAGTTGAGTTCTGCACGATTTTGTACAATGAGTACAAAATAATAATGTGAATAGCAATTAGTGAAAGACTTATTTCACAAGACCCTTAGTTGTGCAAAGATTTAAACCAACTTGCCACAATTCAAGATCTAAGCGCTTATTTGATAAAGATTTTTTGAGAAGTGATTCTTTGAATTTTTTTATTTTTATTTTTTGTGTATTTGTGGTTAAAAAAGTAGAGAAAACGTGAAAATGATTCCTTTTTGCCTCGGAGAATGTGTAATTGAAAATGAATTTGCGAGAGAAGTGATTCTGAAAGATTCAAAATCAAACAAGGGATAAATTTTCTACTGGAAAATCTGCAACTCAGAATTATTTCCAGAAATTAGTCACAAAGTGAAGTAGTAGAGAAATCCTCGCCACACATCTACATCACAATATTATGAACTAGTTCTCACGATAAATTCACAAGATTCAAATTAATCAACTGTTGGTTCTCTTTTTTTCTTTCTTTCACCTTTCCTTTTCGAAGAGAGGGCGTAGATAGGAATTATGACTAGAGTGTAGAGAAGAGAAAACAAATAGAGGCAGAAATTAGAAATGCAACGGAAAATAACAAAAGGGTCCAATCAAGGAAGAAACGGTACAAACTAGACAACCAACCACTTTAAATACAGAAATAAAAAGTCAAGAGAATAGGTAGAAAAATGTTGAAGCCAGCAAATGTAGGACATTTAAAGGTACAAGGATCCTAACCAACTTTTCATTATTCATATTAAAGACCACCAAAAAGGGTTACAAGTTGGGGAAGTTTGGTAATCATTCAGTTATATTAAACAGCAAAAATAGTTAAATTTTGAGCTCTTCCTTTAATCAATGAATTTAAAAATGAAAAACCTTCAAGTTCTCCATCTGATTTTCTTTCGTTTATGACGTGTTTGGAAGGTGCACTTAATCATATATTTTCCGTATGGTCTAATATTGCATACGAACAAACAATTTAGCATGTTTAAGTCCAAAATTAGACGATACTGTGTACCAGACGCGCATTATCTGCTGAAAACAAATTTCAGTTGCATCATAAAAATCCACATTGTAGCTGAAACCACCAGTGGTTTACCACCTCAAAGCACACACAAAATATAAGAAGAGATTATAATAAGACAACAGTCAAACCTAATTGTTGAATACCACAATCAGAAATATTTTTTAAATAAACCCATGAGTACATTGAGAGCTATCTAGAAGGGAATCTAGGACAACTCAAAATAAAAACATAAAATGACATATGCATGACACAAAACCCGCCCCGCCCCCACCACCCCCAAAATTGATCAAATAATCAAAAAAAATTACTTAAAGAGTGTCCAAGTTTGAATCATCAATTCAATCCCCAGATCAGTTTAACAAGTGGAAATACAGGAAAAGATTCATTTTTTGACATAATTTAATGATAGAGATGAGAAAAATAATCTCCAGCCAGGAAATTATTTAAAAGGTATATTTGAAATACAGTTTAAACATTAAATTTCTTCCAGCAGAAGGAGCAATGAACTTTAATTCTTGAAATGTCAGAAAAAATAAGAATAGCAAAAACCCAGAACAAAATGTTAGTAACGAGAAGTAAAAATCCATTCTTGACTGAAACCACTTCTTTTTTTGGAAGAAAAACACGCACCAATCTATTTCATAAAAAATGCAATTTTTTATCATTCAACCCCATAACAATACTCATCTGACCCGCATAGTAAAAAGAAAATCAAAACTTACATAGAAGGAGAATGAATGGTTGAAGCCATGAAAACCCTGTGAGATCTGATACGAGCATCGGATAAGGAAGGCATCTTGGGGGGTGTAAAGCAAAGTTTCAGCGCCATTTTTTCTCAAATTATTGAATGAAAGCAATAATCAGAAAATTTGTTGCTATGAATTAATGGAAGAAGCAAAAAGCACGAAGGCAAAAGGAGAAGGAACAAAAGAGGGTACACAAGCGAAGGGTGAAGAGAGACAGATGCACTAAAATAAGGCAATGGGGTGGTGGAAAGACGAAGGAAAAACGTGTGCGATTCAATAAATGCCCACAGTTTTCAGGTAAATTGAAATTTGATTTCCATTTGACCATCAGAAGAGGGCGATGGTTCCTATGAAGAGAAGCAAAATGGGTCATTCCAGTGAGGCACAATGGTGTGAACCACAATTTGGTCAAGAATTTTGACACTTCGATGGGGTTAGTCGAATTTTGTTCAAGTCACAATGGTATGATTGACACTCGACTAGCCAGTTTCAATCAAGGTTATAAGAATCCAATCGGTATTAAATTTGAAAATTGATCCAATTATATGTAAAAATAAAAAATGTAAAACCCTCGGCAATAACATTAGAGTTGACAAGTTCACCTCCAAATTTTATTTTATTTATTCATCCTACCACGAATAAATCTAGGTTATAAGAATCGAATTGCCGAATAGGTATTAAATTTGTTCAATTATACGTAAAAATAAAAAAAAATAAAAAAATTGAAAACCTTTAAAAATAACATTATAGTGGTCAATTTCGCTTCCAAAATTTATTTTTATTTATTCATCCTACCACGGGTAAAGATGGAGGACTTACTTTTATTTATTTTTGGGTTGATTTTTAAAAAACTAGTTTTACTTTGAGAATGGAAAAATGCAATATTAGTCATAGCCCCCTGTTGAGTCTTCATTTTCTAAATATAATTTTTTTGTAAACCCATTTTAAACATAAAATTGATGGAATTTACAACTTTTTATCAACTTTATAATCGTATATGTATTTATTTATTATTAAAAACTACTAATTTTTAGTTAAATCAATCAGGGACTTAACATGATGTTAGATCAATCTTTAAAAATGGACAAGTTGGTCGAATGCATTTGTGGTTGCAGTGGCATGATTGACGCTTTGACAAGTTTTACACTTTCTAGTTGAGGAAGGGGAATTCCACAATTTGTCCTCGACATATTGTTCGAGTTGGAAGTTGATATCTAAAGTTTAAAATCAAGAAGTTGGTCGTTGATATTTCATTAAAGTTGTCTAATCTGTCATCGACTTTCATTATAGATGAACAATCTATATTTAACGTTAAAACTGTTAAATATAAAGCATGTCCAAATTTATGATTCAAGATTTGCTCTTTCAACTTGGGCAGGTGCCTACAAATTTGAAGTGAAGTGTTCTTATACGAGAGTCGTGTCATGATTTAATAGTGTTTTGAACTTTTTTGCATTATTGGAAACTGATTTTGCCTTTTGTTTAGTTCAATCAAAATCTAAATCAAATTAATAATTAATTTTAGTAGTATATCTCATAAAATTCATAACTTTTCAAACTATACATCCCATCAATTTGTGTCAAAATATACTAAAAATTTTATTTTTATCTAAACCAAAAATGGCTAAATGTTTTCCCTTAAAATTTTGAAAATAGAGCTAGAAGTGAGTTGTAGCGATAAAAAGAAAATTATATGTACTCTAAAATTTATCATTTTTAATTCAAGTTCATCATAACTATAGTAATTCACACAATTTTTTTCCGCCTTCCATGTCTAACCATATTTTATGGAATAACTATCCAATTATTCATCAAATTATACGTGACAAACAAGAGTTTATTTTGTCTCACTCTAAATTTTCAAGCAACGGTCCAAGTTGAAAAGCAAGACTTAACTTCATGAGGTTGAACACAAAGAGTCATACGATGAATTGACATAAATTTAAATTTTTCAATTGTTGAGGACTGATTCTTCTACTATAATAAAATATTAAAAAAAAAAACTTGTTCGTATTTAACTGTTAATGATCAACTTGCTACTCAAATAATAAGTGAGGGACTAATAGCACAATTTTCTCTTTCTATAAACAGGTTTGTATGTCATGTTGGGAATGGCCTTTGGCAGTCCTGAAAATATTTGTTCAATTTTATGACCTTTCTTTTGGTGCATATGCACCAACCCAACCCATAAGTTACTCATACAAAGAATTTATGACAATTTAAAGAATTGTTTGAATGGAAAGAAAACTCTTCATTCGTGCATTTTTCTTGATATAGAAGGAACACGATTTAAGAAAGAAAAAGAAGAGGAAAACGAGAAAAGAAAGTTATATGTCCCAAGCTGATTGAGAATGAAATGACTTAATGGGTTGGATTGGGTCTAAGCTTCAAGCATATAGTATTTTTTGATAGTCGGCCAACTCAATACACGAGTTCAAGATAAATGAAATATATTTTATAATAAATATTGGAAAAAGTCCATGGTTCACGACACTTTTTGCAAAATTTAATCGGTACCTTGGAAGACAATTGCTTGAAACTTTAAGCACGTGTAGAAAGCTTGTCTTATTCACGTGATATAAAGTGGTTGGCTACATTTGACTATAATAGATATTTATTTTCTTGTACGATTCAATATTGCAGTAGCTTAAAGGTCCGTTTGATTGCAATGATAAAAAATGGATAAAAATAAATAAATTTCAAAGAAAGTAATTGTCTAAAATTTGTTTTGCAAAGAATTATTAATTAAGTATGTTTGATTGGTATAATTTTTCACCCGAAAGATTTTAAAATTTTGAATCTTTTTGTATTCGTTTGGCTTTGTTTTACATGAAAATTGTTCATTAAAATGATAATTTTTTCCACAATTGGTTATAAAATTTATTTCCCTAAAAAACATATATANTTTTTTTCCATTGAAAAAAAAAAAAAAAAAAGCCAAGACATATTTGTGTTTTCCAAGAAATATTTATGATATCAAACAAGGCAAAAATAAAAAAATGAAATTCAAATTCCATTTTCCATGAAAAATTTGTGTTTTCAAACTGAGCCTAAATTATAGGAGCAATGAATTGTTCGAGTGTCTCGCTCTTCTGAAACACTTGACTAATTCAAGATAACAAGCATTTCAACAATTTTTTTTCTACCAAAATATATTTATTGGGCTGGCCCGCCAAATCCGTCCCTATGACTAAATATCGATAAGTGGTAGGATTGGACAAAAAAATATTACTTATTATTTGGAGCAAAAAGCACAGTCTTATCTACGACAATAGAAACTTTAACTAATACGAGACAATTGCAAAGCAATTTCCAAGACTTTGAACGATGTATCAATGTATCACGATCATCGTCTATTATGATTTTCTTTTGTCTCTCTGTTTCATATTTTAATCGATTTATTATTCAAAGTCGCATATCTTTCACTATTTACATATTTACTTTGATAGAGACACAATAGTGTACAAGTTGACTCTTGACGTGCAAATGAAACCTTGCACATGCACGTCTTGAGAAAGGAAGGTCAACGAACTCACTACTAGCATCCTTAAATCAACATCTGACATAACTAACATTTGAGTGTTGTATATTTTTGGTTTGTTAATAAATAGGAAGACAAAAAGAAATTGAAATTAAATATTCGAGAAATAAGGGGAATTTTTAACTATGAAAACACGTATGATTTCACGGTTTATTCTTTCTTTCTTCCGACTCGTTTTCCATATACAGTTCAAAATAAAATGACGAAATTTTTTCGAGGAAAAAAATTAAAGATTTGTTTCAACATTCTTTTGAACAAAATATTAGCTTATTAAATTTTTAGTAATTCAATAATCTATTTAATTTTACTCGATCAACTTATATTTTGACATGATCAAATTCAATTTTGAGTTGACACCACAATTTTTAGTTTATCCAATTCGGATTCATCTCAGTTATCGCAAAGACCGTTGCGTTTGGCTACGAGTAAACAAATTAAAAGTCGTTTTCAAGTAACTTTTCCTTTCTACGTATTCTTGAGTATGTTCTGTTGTAATAAATTAAGATAAAAATTGAGAGATTATAATATGGATTATATAAAAATTATAAAACAAGTGTAAAAGGAGTTTCTTCGCATTATTTATAACAACTTCTTGAATTAATTATTCCAATAATTACTGAACTTATATCAATATTTTTGATTGTTCAATGAACTTTAGAATGTTGAGATGGCCACTAAACTTATCCAAACGTTGGACATTGTTCACTGGCTTAACTTCCGTTTATAACCTCTAACGAAAGTGATGATGTGGCTAGCAGAATGTTTAGATGGCGCTACATCACCATTACCACGTAAAAAAAAAGTCTTTCATTGCTCATCATACTTTAAAATTTGTCATCGATTGTTTACTACACTTTCAAAAACTTTTTCGATTGCCCACTATATTTGAAAAGCATCTTCGATTACTCATTGAATTTGAGCATAGTTGAATTTTGACCACTAAACTTATGAAAAATAAAGTAGTTATGTCTAAAACATTTCTACCTAAGCCAACTTCGTTTTAATAAGTTTAGTGAGCAAACTTCGACAACTTTCAAAGTTGAGTGAGCAATCGAAAATATTTTCTAAAATATAATGAGCAATCAAAGATATTTTTAAAAATTTCATGAGCAATGAAAGATATATTTTTACATGGTAACGATGATGTGTCACTACTTGGACATTCCGTTGGGCACATCACCACTTCCGTTAGAAGTTATAAACGAAAATTAAGTCGCTGAGTAAAGTTCAACATTTGGATAAATTCAGTGGTCAAATCTCGACATTTTAAACTTTAGTAGCAATCGAAGACATTGATATAAGTTCAATGATTATTGGACAATTAATTCCAAATTCTTCCTACCCTCAAAATAAGTTTTCATTCAATAAAAGAAGTTACTTATCCAAAACTTATTTCTAGCGCACATTTGACCCTCATTATTCCACATTATAATGAAAGGAATATTAATTTTTTAAATAATGTGTGATTAAAAAAAATTTAGTTTACGTATAATATTATATTATTATAAAATGTATGATTGATAAAAAGAGAGAGAAAAATTGATTATAATTTAATGCAGAATAATACGGGCAAATGGGCCTAATAATAAACTTAGTAACTTTAAAGATTAACCAAACATGAAATATGACGTTTCTGCCGACGTCAAAACCCTTCACTCATAGCCTCGTACCAAACTCGCAAAGCCGACATGCTCGATCGGTTTCCTTTTTCGGGGCCAATCGGAATCGATGGATGTGACGAGGACCTGATGCTATCCAAGTCCGAATTCCTGACCCGAGATGAAGTCCTGAAGCGCTGGACTCGCCGATCAAGCAAATGACCCGTATTTGGACCAGTATTGGGCACTAATGGAGGAGTTGAAACTCGAGTACAAAGAGTACTACTGGGAACAAGGAAAAAACCCTCTACAGGAAGAGGAAAATCATGGTACGATTAGCTCAATTGGAGAGGATTGCACCACAAGAATCGTAGAGCCTATTATTTATAAGGGAAAAATTCATAATTCAAGTGTATGGTTTACACCAATTCAAAAGTCAGGTAGATAGTCTAACAATTCAAAACTCAAGTATTANCCCTCATTATTCCACGTTATAATGAAAGGAATATTAATATTTTAAATAATGTGTGATTAAAAAAAATTTGGTTTACGTATAATATTATATTATTATAAAATGTATGATTGATAAAAAGAGAAAGAAAAATTGATTATAATTTAATGCAGAATAATAAGGGCAAATGGGCCTAATAATAAACTTAACTTTAAAGATTAACCAAACATGAAATATGACGTTTCCGCCGACGTCAAAACCCTTCACTCATAGCCTCGTACCAAATTCGCAAAGCCAACATGCTCGATCGGTTTCCTTTTTCGGGGCCAACCGGAATCGATGGATGTAACGAGGACCTGGTGCTATCCAAGTCCGAATTCCTGACCCGAGATGAAGTCCTGAAGTGCCGGACTCGCCGATCAAGCAAATGACCCGTATTTGGACCAATATTGGGCATTAATGGAGGAGTTGAAGCTCGAGTACAAAGAGTACTACTGGGAATAAGGAAAAAACCCTCTACAGGAAGAGGAAAATCACGGTACAATCAACTCAATTGGAGCGGATTGCACCACAGGAATCGTCGAGCCTATTATTTATAAGGGAAAAATTCATAATTCAGGTGTATGGTTTACACCAATTCAAAAGTGATAGTCTAACAATTCAAAACTCAAGTATTAGGTATAATTTAAAATATTTATTAATTAGGTCATAATTATACAATTAATTGTCACAAATGCATAATTATACGTCACATTTTATTTATTAGTCACATATTATCAAATTAATTAGTCACAGATGATTTCGAGGTCACAAATTCAAAAATTTATAGGTCACAATTAATTTAACCGGTCACATATTTTCAAATTTGTTGATCACGATTATTTTCAATCACGTATTGTCAAATTTTTAGGTCACGGTTAAATAGTTGGTCACAAACGACCAAATATTTGGTCACATACCACTGGCACTACCAGTTCAGCCACTTTTGACCACCCTCACCCTGTCGCCGCCATCACCACCACAGCTACCAACATCACTACCGACAAACTCACCACCACTATATCCAACCACACACGATCACCACCACCACCAACCAGATTCAAAGCCACCATACACCACATTTGCACCACCACAATTGGTCAAACACCACTACACCACGCCGTTGCCACCACTGTACCCACAACATACACACCCACCACCAATGCGACTGAACGCCGCTACAGCGACTAAAGATCTGAGCGAGCGAGTACACAGTTCGTTGCAGCAACGCTCAGATCCAAGCCCGTCACAACGTGCATTTATTTGTCACCAGGCAAATAAGGTAAATAGTCCGGTGAGTGTAGCAGATCTATACCATTACGTGCGCGAGGTCAAACTACAACGTCTCCCTCATTTCTCTCTCTAAAACTCTTGCTTCTCACCTTTATCTCTCTCTAGATGGTTGTCGGCGCTATAGCCCCCACACAGTTATGGGCGACGATGACTGCCTCCACTACCCATAGGCAACAGCCGCGATGATGCACCGCGAGAGTCGCCGCTGCAGCCATGAAGAAAATGAGAGAATATGGGAAAATAGGAGAAGTGCGGCGTTTAGAGAGAGAGAAGAGATGGGGTGGAAAGAATATGACGAAGGGAAATGGTTAGGGTTTGGAATTGAATTGGGTGTAGATAATTATATACATACCTAATTTTTGAATAATAAAACTTGGTCCCTGATTTTTGAATTTCAATCTTCAAACACCTAGAATTATGTAATTTCCTCTATTTATAATGAGAATTTGGGGGTGAATGGAAATATTAATCGGTATGGGGTGCACGGGCGCAAGGCGAAGGTGATGACATTGACGAGGTTTTGCTATATACATATACATTCTGATCCCAAGCAAAAGCTCTACAAGGCTTACAATTTCTCCATCTGATCATCCAAATTCCTCTCCATTTCTCTGGGCTTTACATGCTTGTTTTGTGAGATTTTTCTTGTTATAGTGTGTATTTACTTTATGATGATATTGGTGTTGATATCCAAGAACTATATGTGTTCTTGATGTATTGATACCCTTTGGAGTGTGTTCTAGATAGGGTTAACTATGTATCCCATTATTTTTCATAGTGGAAGGCTTTGACTGGACTAGGTCCCGAGATTTTTCTCTTCCCAGGGTTTCCTCATTAAAATTACGGTGTTAAATTTATATTCTCGCAGGGTGTATGAGTTGTTGAATTTGCCTATTATAGCTATCATTTTAATTCTTGCACATTGAGGGGTTGAATTAATTACTTCCGCTGCTTGTTTGATATATATTGGTTCAATCCTCAACAAAGTGGTATCAAAGCTATTTGGTTGAATCTCTGTGTTTGTGGTGATAATTTAAATGGAGGATTCGGATAATAGTATAGTTAAACTCACATCTTCCAACTATTCTATTTAGAAGAATAGAATGGAGGATATCCTGTATTGCAAAGACTTGTTTGAACTTATTGAACTGAATGGCAAGAAACCCAATTCTAAGATTGATGAGGATTGGAAGAAGTTGAATAGAAAGGCTGCTGGACATATTAGGCAGTGGGTTGATCGGAGTGTCTTCCATCATATAGCCAAAGAAGTAGATGTATATAGTCTTTGGCAGAAATTAGAAGATCTTTATGAAAGAAAGACTGCATAGAACAACGCATTTGTCATCAGAAGGCTTGTAAATTTAAAGTACAGGGATGGTAATAGTATTGCAGAGCACTTGAGCAGCTTTCAAGAGTTATTGAATGAGTTGTCTACCATGAAGCTTACAATAGATGGGGTGAAGGCTTTACTTCTATTGAGTTCCTTACCAGACAGTTGAGAAACTTTAGTTGTCTCTCTGAGCAATTTAGCTCCAAATGGTGTGTTCACCATCAACAAGAACAGTATATTTAATGAAGAAGCCACAAGAAAGGAGCATGTGCTTCTTCTAATTCTAAAGCACTCGTTACAGAAAGAAGGGGGAGAAACCAAAGTAGAAAACCTCGAGGTAATGATAGTTGTGACAAGTCCACAGGAAAATCAAAGTCAAGAAATGGGATAAAATGTTATCATTGTAGCAAGCTTGGGCACCTTATAAAGGAGTGCAGAAAATGGAAAAGGGAACAGTCAAAATGGAAAGTTGAAGAACAAAAGGAGATTGCGGCAGTTGCATATGATACAGAGGTGTTTATTGCTAATGATGAAGTACTTGCTAGTCTTTCATGCCAGGATACTACATGGATAGTCGATACAGCAGCGTCTATTCATATTACTCCATGTAGGGATTTCTTTTCAACTTATACCAGTGGTGATTTTGGTTGTATCGGGGTTGGAAATGAAGCTAAAGTTAAAATTGTTGGCATGGGAGATGTACAATTGGAAACTAGCAATGTTAGCAAGTTACTTCTCAGGGGTGTCGGCATGTTCCTGATATGCGTTGCAGTTTGATTTCTGTTGGAAAGCTTGATGAAGAAGGCTATCATAATCACACTGGAGATGGTAGTTGGAAATTGATAAATGGTTCTCTTATTTTAGCCAGAGGGAAAAAGACTAATGGTTTCTACATAACAGAAGCAAAACTAATTAATGGAGAGGTGAATATCGCTGATAATGAAGCCTCCACTACTTTATGGCATAAGCGGCTTGGTCATATGAGTGAAAATGGACTTCAAATTCTTGCCAGAAATAAGCTCCTACACAATGTGAAAGGTACATCATTAATCCCTTGTACTCATTGTTTAGTTGGAAAGCAAAGTAGAGTTGCATTTCATAGATTCCCTGATTCTAGGAAGACTAATATTCTTGATCTATTTCATACTAATGTCTGCACAATGCAATGTAAATCTCTAGATGGTGCATTATATTAAATTACATTTATTGATGATCACTCTAGAAAAGTGTTTGCATATACTTGAAATCTGAATATCAGGTGCATGAAGCATTTAAAGACCTTCATTTGAAAGTTGAAAGAGAATCTGGAAGGCAGCTTAAATGTGTTAGAGCAGATAATGGTGGTGAATACAAAGGGCCATTTGAAGAATATTGCAGAAGATATGGCATTAAGTTTGAGAAAACTGTTCCTAAAACCCCGCAGCAAAATGGGGTGGCGGAGAGAATGAACATGACTATTTGTGAGAAAATTAGATGTATGCTTTCTCATGCAAAATTGCCTATGCATTTTTGGGTTGAGACAATGAGGACNCTTCATTTGAAAGTTGAAAGAGAATCTGGAAGGCAGCTTAAATGTGTTAGAGCAGATAATGGTGGTGAATACAAAGGGCCATTTGAAGAATATTGCAGAAGATATGGCATTAAGTTTGAGAAAACTGTTCCTAAAACCCCGCAGCAAAATGGGGTGGCGGAGAGAATGAACATGACTATTTGTGAGAAAATTAGATGTATGCTTTCTCATGCAAAATTGCCTATGCATTTTTGGGTTGAGACAATGAGGACAACAGTTGACCTGATTAATCTTTCTCCATCAGTTCCTTTAACTTGTGATGTTCCACAAAGTTTTTGGACAGAGAAAGATATATCTCTTGATCACTTAAGAGTCTTTGGTTGTCGGGTATCTGTTCATGTTCCTAAAGATGAAATGTCCAAGCTTGATAGCAAAGCAAAGTAGTGTATCTTCTTAGGTTATGCACATGCAGAATTTGGGTGCAGGTTGTGGGATCCATGAATAAGAAGATTATCAGGAGCAGAGATGTTGTCTTCTTTGAAGATGAAACCATTGAAGATTTGGATCAGACTAAGAAGCCAAACACAGTCAATGAAGAACAAATCTGTTCAGTTCCATATGTACCAGATCATGTCGTACACAATGATCACAGAGAAAACTTGTAAGAAGAACATGACACTATAGGATACAGACATGATAAAGCCTCTACACAGGGTAATGCAGAACTAGATCAAAATCAAGAGAATGTTCCTCTTGAGGTACCAGCTGAAGAATGGTTGAGAAGATCTGCCAAGAGCGTTAGCCCTCCAAGAAGTATTCTAGTAATGAGTATGTGTTACTTTCTGATGGGGGGGGAACTAGACTGTTATTAAGAGGTTCTACAACATGACCAAAAAATGGAGTGGTTAAAAGTTATGCAAGAAGAGATGAAATCCTTGCATAAGAACCACACTTATGATCTGGTGGATTTGCCTAAGGGCAAGAGAGCACTGAAGAACAAATAGATGTTCAAACTAAAGGCTAAACCAAATAGCTCACAGCCAAGGTACAAGGTAAGATTGGTTGTAAAAGAGTTTGGTCAGAAGAAAGGCATTGATTTTGAAGAAATTTTCTCACCCGTGGTTAAAATGTCTTCAATCCAGGTTGTATTAGGCTTGGCAGCCAGTATGAACATGGAGGTTGAACAACTTGAGGAGGAAATATATATGGAGCAACCAGAAGGATTTACAGCTAAAGGCAAAGAAAATCTGGTATGTAGGTTGAAGAAAAGCTTGTATGGTCTCAAGCAGACCCCAAGACAATGGTACAAGAAATTTGATATCTTCATGGTTGAGTATGGGTATACTAGAACAACTTCTGATAATTGTGCATTCATAAAGAAATTCTCTGATGGGGAATTTATTATTCTGTTGCTCTATGTGGACGACGTGTTGATTGTTAGTCGTGACACGAAGAAAATTAAGAAGTTGAAAAAGGAGTTGAGCAAATCCTTTGAGATGAAGGACTGAGGACCTGCAAATCAAATTCTCGGTATGAAAATCTCTCGTGACAGGAAGATGGAAAATTATGACTATCATAGGAATGCTATATCGAGAAGATATTGCACAGATTCAACATGGACAAGGCAGCACTAGTAAGCTCTCCACTTGCAAGTCATTTGAAACTAAGATCAAAGCAAAATCCTGCAAATGAGAAAAAAAATGAAGAAATGAAGAATGTGCCTGCTAGATATTGCTCATTATTTGAAACTAAGTTCAAAGCAAAGTCTTTCAAGTGAGAAAGAAAAGGAAGAAATGAAGAATGTGCCTTATGCATCAGCCGTTGGTAGCTTGATGTATGCTATGGTTTGCACAATGCCAGATATTGTTCATTCTGTTAGAGTTGTTAGCAGATTTCTTTCTAATCCTGGAAATGAACACTGGGTAGCAGTGAAGTGAATACTCAGGTATCTCATAAGGACTTCTAATATACGTTTATCTTTTAGCACTAGCAAACCCGAGCTTGTTGGGTTTACACATGCAGATATGGCTGGTGATGTTGACTCTAGAAAGTCAACTTCTGGGTATTTGCTCAAGTTTTCGGGGGAGCAGTTTCATGGCAATCAAGACTATAAAAATGTGTTGCTCTATCCACCATAGAGGCTGAGTATATAGCCATCACTGAAGCTACCAAGGAATTGCTATGGATGAAGAAGTTCTTGCAAGAACTTGGCTTAGAGCAAGAGAAGTATATATACTCTACTGCGACAGTCAAAGTGCTATCCATCTCAGTAAGAATCCAATCTTTCACTCAAGATTCAAACATATTGAAGTAAGGTATCATTGGATTTGAGATGCTCTAGAGATGAAGAAGTTACAGCTTGATAAAATCCATACTGGTGAAAATGGTTCAAATATGATGACAAAGTCATTGCCTATGGAAAAACTACAAGTATGTAGAAGGAAAGCAAGCTTAATAGAGTCCTTTACGTAGTCAGAAGGGGAAGATTTGTTGGGTATTCCCTCCATGTGAGAGAACCCATTTAATTGGTTACCGGGCTTTCTTTTTCTTTAGGCCCAAAACCAAGTTAAATTGAAACAAAGGTAGAGAAACCATATGGAGAGCAGCCTCATTTTTCTTGTAACAGAGAGCAAACGAGAGAAAGAGAGAGAGAGAGAGAACAGGTTCGACATCTTCTTGCCAAAGATTTGAGGTTCATTTGTAGTCCAATTAAAGTGAAATTTTTTAGTATGTTGTTCTTGACGAAGAGGGCTACGTTTTGACCAAAATTGATCATTCAGATTCCTCTTCATTTCTCTAGGCTTCACACACTTGTTTTGTGAGATTTTTCTTGTTATAGTGTGTATTTACTTTATGATGTTGTTATTGATATCCAAGAACAATGTGTGTTCTTGATGTATTGGTAGCCTCTGGAGTGTGTTATGGAGAGGGTTAACTGTGTATTCCATTATGTTTCATAGTAGAAGGCTTTGACTGGACTAGGTTCCTGGATTTTTCCCTTCGCAGGGTTTCCTCGTTAAAATTCTGGTGTTAAATTTATATTCTCATAGTGTATGTGAGTTGTTAGATTTGCCTATTATAGCTGCTATTTTAATTTTTGCACATTGAGGGGTTGAATTAATTACTTCGCTGCTTGTTTGATATATATATTGGTTCAATCCCCAACAGTTTCAATCATGAATTCACGCTTGTGTAAATTTCTGTTTGAAATATTAGTTTGCAGTTCAATTCAGACACATGCCCTTGTGTTGGTAATTCTTTAAAGATTATAATTTCGTATAGAAGTGCATTAGGAATTTGAATATTATCATTGCAATTCCTCTTGCTTTTTATTAATTGGTTTCTTGTGGGGTTGAGTTCATTTGCTGAACATCATGCTTTGATGACCGTACTTTGATCCAAACTTAGCTTGAAGCAAAACACACATTATACTAAATAAAAAAATCTATAATTTCAACAGCTAGACGTACCACGCTAACTAATTGAAATAAAACTGGGTTCTCACGAAAAAGACTCCAAAATTGCAAAGTAGTTCAATATTTATTTCGCCTATTTTTCCTTGTTGCTATGTATTGCTATCTCATGAAAAACACACATTATACTATGTTGCTATCTATTGCTTTTTTGGTTCTGTTATGTTGCTAATATTCATACTTCTACACTAAGGTCCGTTTGATATGTAAATGTGGAAATGAATTCCAATTCCATGTTAATTGGAAAATAAAAATCCATCAAATTCATAAGAATTCATTTTTCATGAAAATAAAGAAAATGCAGTTTAAAGTGGCTCTATCTTAGAATTCGGTTTTCATTTTCACGTTACAATCAAACGGTCAAAGTGGAATTCGTTTTCCTCGAATGTGACATTTTTTGTGAAAAAGTTTGCAATCAAACATGACCTAATAGATTTGGGTTTCTCGTGTGTCTTCATTTACTCAACTCCAAAAGTTTCAAAACCCGTGGCTCGGGTTTTGGTTTTCGATTAGTTACTTTTGTTTGCATATTGCTGCTTGTGGATTTAGCAGAGGGGAAGTAAACAGAGTCATTGCTGAAAATTACGCAGATTTGACTGCATTTGGATGCATCTTCTTGGCTAATCTGGATTTGCCTAGGCGATTCGAGCTCAATGCCCCTCTCAGTTAGTACAATTCGCCATAGAGTGAACATGTGCTTATTAAGCATTGAGCTTCAACGTTAAAAAGATCCAGGATTCAATTCCCTACTTTCTGGCACAGTTTTCTCAGTGTGGTCTGTTCTCGAATAAGAATGATGGGGAAATATTGATTTTCCTTTATGTTGATAATCTTTCAAAGCCACACTATTCCCTGTGTATTGATAGTTTGGTGATACTAATACATTAATTTTAAAGATTAGATTTTGATCTACAAGGATGAGGGGCATATAGTAAGACAACTA
>CAIGRB010166844.1:13569-35984 GCA_903798255.1 Fraxinus quadrangulata
TTTTTCAATTGATCGTTAACATGATTAGATATGAACGTTTAATAAGAGAAGAAGAACAAATAAAAAACTCTAGTAAAGATACTTATTATAGAGACTCAAATTTCGATGTTCATGCTGTTAATGACGAATATTACGATCAGACGGAAGTATGTTTGGTCGAATTGATTATGGGAGATGCATATGTTTGTCCTATAATGGCCAAATTTAGAACGTCGAGCAAGAATGAACCTATAAAAGACGAAAATAAAAAGGTTAAAATATTCTCATTTGATGTGATCAAAGCCAATCTTATATTCGATAAACTGTATAAGGATAAGTAGATAAAATTGAGCGACAAGCATAAATTGCCAGACCCTGAACAAGTTAAGTGTAAAAAATATTGTAAATGGTATAATGCATGGTCATATATGACTAATAATTGCCTGATTTTTCGTCATGTGTTACAAGATGCCATTGAGTCAGGGCGAATCACATTTGAGGTTAAGAAGAAAATGGTGGTGGATAAAAATCCCTTCCCACAGCCACTTGGGGTAAACATGGTGACAGCTGATTTCAAATATAAGTTGTCAAGATTCAAGTTGGTAGTAGACGATGGAGAAGAAATTTCTGAGTCACATCCCAGTATTTTTGAACGTGTCGAAGGAAATGAGTATAGAAAAGACGAAGGTATCTTGTGTGCTAAATGCAAGGGAGAAGTGAATGAAAATATGAAAAGACCAGGAACATGGCGATATCACCATCGTCATAATATTATTCAAAATTTCCAGCCCGATGGAGGACGGGGTATGTCATTATATGGGAAACCACCTTTTGAGAGGTAGTTCAGACCAATAAACAATGGGAGAACATTCAGGCCGCAACCTCACCAACCAAATGTATGTCATTCGTTCCAGTACAATGCAAGAAGAGTCGTACCCTTTAACGAAATGACCAAAACCCAACAAAGGCTTTTTCAACGAAACTATGGACGAATGATGAGGCAACAGTAGAGATCGTCACGTCTAAGACACCTAAATTGCTTGAGGTGGATAACAAAAATGTTCTTAAAGATAATAAAGAGGCTAGTATGAGCGAATCAATGGAAGAGTTACCAGAAAGTTCTTCTGAGAAATCGAAATTTGAGATTGGAAAGAAAGATGAAGAAGATCCATGGTGACCCCTCACTATTCAATTTGGTACACTACCTCCTGTTATGGCTAATAATTATTTACTAGCCAATGAATTCAAAAGTATGGAAAATGAAGTGGAGAAAAGAGAAGATAATGAGGGCTTCGTATGTGAAGAAGGCCAAACATCTCAGGAGCTATATGATGAAGAAGAGGATGACGGCATGACTAACATTGAAGAGGAAATTGACGTAGAAGTAGAGAGAAAAAAAGGGAGTGTCGTGCAACAATTTATTGAATCAACTGTATCAGGAAGGTGTCCGGGAGGTGGATTTGTTGGGCGAACCATCTGGGCGTTCTTTTGACTACTATGTATTATATGGAAATCCTAAGAGAAAGGTGAGAGTGCCCCGCTCTGAGAAATATGGGTTACCTCCAAGAATATTACCTCCCCCTACAAATTGGATAAACGAAGAAGAAGCATTAGAAGAGAGTAAGAAGGAAATTCAAGAAGCAGAAACTCAATGTGAAATATTGTACGTAGACTTGTTATAAGGAAATAATTCAACAGACGATAAACAAGAAGTGGAAATAGATGCAGCTGAAAATGTCATCTTTAAAAGACCAACTATGAAATTAACCAAACACTTGAGGTCATTGTACGTGAAGGCCTTAGTCAATGGTATACCTATGGTAAAATTGCTCATCGACAATTAAGCAGCCATAAATACCATCCCTTCCAGAATGATGAGAAAATTTGCAAAGACGGAAAACGATATGATCCCAACTGAAGTTATTCTCACAAGTTTCAATGGGGGAGCAAATTCAGCTAAAGGGGTGATGCCACTAGATATAACTGTGGGAACAACTACTAGGACCACAATCTTCTTTGTGATAGATGGTCCTACTATTGGCCAACAAGTCAACAAAGTGGATTGTTTAGAAGAGGAAGTGCCTACAAGGAACCTAGACGATGAAGTAATGAGGATCACAAAACCCGGGCAGGCCTAAGCACAAGACCCTTTGATAAAGGTGAATATTGGTAACGAAGGAGAAGATCGTCCAACATTTGTCAGTCAGATGCTTAGTCAAAAGGGCGAACGAAAGCTTTTTCACCTCTTTTAAACCTGAAAAATCTAGATGAATTCGTTTGGAAGGAAGAACATCAAAAGACTTCGATAGCCTAAAGACATATTTATCAAGTCCACCAGTGTTAGTATCACCTGTCCCAGGATGGCCAATGAAAGTACACATATCGACTAAACAAGAATCGGTAAAGGCGGAGTCTTCAAAGGAGAAGTTGAGCTTTTCTGAAAAATTCATGTAAAACATTAACATATAAAGGATTTTTCATGAATAAACAAACTCAAATACCTTCCTCTTGATGACAAGAGGGGTATCATCATCATCATCATCAGGCAAATCTGACGAAACTGAAGTTGGCCGTTTACGACTGGAAACACCTTTAGTTGTTCCAGTTTGAGAATGTGGGGGACTAGATGGAATAGGATTCACTACAGGGTGTTTAACACGAGCAGGTGGGGATTTTGAAGGAGAAGTAGGATTCCTGATACATGTAGGAATGGCAGGAATAGGAGAAATGGAAGAAGTCCATGGCCTCTCTAGTAAGTGGAAAGCGCGATTAGCATCAGTTGCAAACAACCTACACTTCACAGACGGCCAAAGTTGTTCAAAGAGAGGGTGAATGACAAAAGTGGGGTTAAAAGGGGCTAAGGAAAAACCATTTTTCAAAAGGGTATTGCGAGCATCGATGACATGTGCCTCTGTTTTACTGATGGTGTGAAAATGTTCTGTCAGACTCTTAGAAAAATAGGGATGAATAGGCCACGTTTGGCCAAAATCAAGCTGACGGGCAACAAATTGGGGAGCATATATCTCAACCCATGCCTTAACATTTGTTCCAGTTAAGATGTCATGGAACAACTCTTTCCCAATCAATTGTTGAGCCCAAACGGACAAAAATGTGCTCACATTATCCACAGTAGAAGGATGTTGCGCGTAAATCGAAACTGAGTGAACAGAGAAAGAAAAAAAGGTAGAGATTGAATTTAAGTTATAAAAAAATGTGAAAACGTCCTTATTAGACATATTAATAGGGCTCAAATTGTTGATGACTAGCCCGTAACAACTGACCAACCTAGGATGAGGAGCACCAAGTTGTGGAAAATATGCTCTCAACCACAATTGAGCAAGCCAAAGAATAACGAACAAAGATTAGGAGATGCATCATTCCTTAACTGGAATTGAAGGGAAGTCATGCCTATATAAAAGCCAGCTAAGAATAATGAACAAAGATTTAGAGACCTACCATGCGCTAATTCATGCGCTATGGACAAATAAGTCATAGAATGTTTAACGTTGGGTACACAAATAACGTATTTACAAAGCCAAACTTGAAGAAAGACAACACACTTAACATGGGTAGATTCAGCACTAGAATTGTTACAAAGTTCTTGCATGTCCGAATAAGAATCAGTATATCTCTCATCAAATTTTAGGGCAGCAGCAGTAACCAAATTAGCAGGAGAAATGGTCCCCCAGGGGCGGAAGATTAACTAAGGCTCCAACATCCCTCAGAGTAATGGACATTGGGCCAAGTGGGAAGATACAAATATTATATTCAGAAGACCAAAAGCTCAAAGCAATAGGGAAAAGCACATGATCATAGATTGGGGGACGGAGAGTGATTGGTAATAAAATTAGAAATCCCAGCACGATCAAAAATTGCCTTGGTAGGGCCATGATTTGCCATACGTGCATGCCAAATGCAGAAAGTAGTACCAGTTTTGGGCCAAGTACGAATACCTTATTCACAGATGGGCTTTAGTGGAAAAGGGTTCAGAAAATGAGGATCTTGAGTGCAAGGAAACAATTGGCCCACCGCTACTTGTCCAACAGAATCAGTGTCATTAAATGATGGGCCTAGGTAGAACTTGTGGATATCAGGATTGGCTGGTGAAAGGGAAGCTGGATTTATATACGATTTGGTGAGAAGCTTTTGGAAGTCTTCAAAACTAAAGGAGTTGTCTGAAGAGCTCTTTGAAGTCGCCATCTACTACAAATTATAATCTTCTCGAGGGTTTTGGGAGTAAGTAAGAAGATGAACATAGATCTTTATAGGTAAAAAGAAGCGCAACGATACAGAATGTGGGTATAATGGCGCGATAAAGTGGCGTGTTCTCTCGTTTACAGGAGTTGCGCGATATTACACTTTTTCGAGATGTAGAAGGTCACTGCCAAACGAAATAATGATTGGGATTCTCCGCTCTTTTTAGATTTCAAGCATCGTGAGAAATATAAATGATGAATATAGCATAAGATTAATAATTGATATTAAATTTGCCATTTTGTGGGGTAACTGTTGAGATACAAAAATGAGGTTCAATTAAATGATCCAAATAATGAAGCCCAGTTAGGAAATTCGAAGGATGGGCTCAAACGAGACCATGTAAAAACTCAAGATGGAGATATATAGCGGAAGCTCATAATCGCTCAAGCCTTCTAGATGTCCAAAATTTGGGCGAGTATAGTGTCTTGTTGTTATTTAAAGCAACGGTTATTGAAACAGTTAATGGGTAACCTTATCATATTCCACAATCCAAAAATCTCGGTTGCAAGCAATTAAATAATGGGAGTAATGGCAGCAGTTAAAGACGGTAGTTTCTTGACAAGTCATCCAAAATGGAGAAAGTTGGTAGTTACAGGGTTATTGACAGTTTTTAAACGGTTATACAAGAAAAACTGTTAAAGGAGTATAAAAGAGAAAAGAGAACATAGAAGAAATGGGCAATCAAAATGACTCTAAAACAGAGAATTTTGTAATTTCGTTTCTTTCTTCTTGTTAATTTTCAATTACTTTGCAAATTCAGTGTGTTTGTGCTCCTTGGAGGCGTTTCGCTTCTTGCAAATTGTAATCTTCATAAATAAAACATCCCTCTTTGGGACTTTGTCCAAAGAGGTTATTGTTTTTCTTTACACAATCGTCTGAACCTTCGTTTACTTGTTAACAATGTTCGATTTCCATGTGAAACACTATAATATATTAAATATCGCATCAAGTGATAATTATTTTTTGGATGATTCTAATCTCATTCTAATCCAATTATTTCAATAATGCATTACTTTTCGTTTTTAATATGTATTTAATTTATTTAACCATTTGATCAATATTATCATAAATTGTTTTGTGAACTATTTTGTTATCATCAATGTATATCTGACAAATTCATTTCACTTAATTGGACAATAAATTCATT
Source organism: Fraxinus quadrangulata (assembly GCA_903798255.1). Taxonomy (NCBI): domain Eukaryota; kingdom Viridiplantae; phylum Streptophyta; class Magnoliopsida; order Lamiales; family Oleaceae; genus Fraxinus; species Fraxinus quadrangulata. The sequence continues at coordinate 18,953 of CAIGRB010166844.1, forward strand.
AAGTCAATATTTGTCTCCAATTTTTTCAAAATTAGTTTTTCTACATACTCATTTTCAATCTCACATTCACTAACAAAATATTCTATGCATAAATCCAAAATTTTTTCCTACTTTTAATCATACATTCTCTAAAAATCCACTATTCAAAACAATGTTTTAAAAAAAAAATGACCACCAAAAAGGGGCTAAATGTTTTTGAGACATTATTTCTTTTTGAAACATCGACATAGAACACACATGTTATTTTATGGGTTTTAATGAAATTTTAATTTGAGAAAGTTTATGTTATGTTTAAAATAAATTTACTATAATTTATAAATTCATACCAATTTGACGCACACACCATGCAATTTATAAAAAAATGGCAGCTAGGTAATTACAGAACAATTTAAAAAATTTTATATTGTCCGATCCAATAATTCTATAGCAGGTTTTATTTCCTAATATCAAATAAAATCACTATGAATGCTTTTGTCAATTTTTCGTATTTATTACTATGAAAGTACATTTCAATAGTCGTTCAAATTTGAAAATTTTCACTCCAATATTTTCTAAACTTTAATTTCATGAAATATATAATTGTATTAAAATCGGGATCATTTTTGTATTTATGAAAACCCTTGTAATTATTAAAGACGTTCAAACACCATACAGCTAGTGAGATAGTAAACTCGAGATAAAATATTTGTGTAGTCATAAGAACTTGTCAATTTTTTTTTTTAAATTTGAAAAGCTAAAATCCAATCGTTTTCATTCAAAACAGTTTCATCATCGTTTCTACTATGCATATTGTTATAAAATTCAGTTATTAAATATTCAAAACCTTTGCATAATTTTAATAATAAGTAAGTAGAGTTCCATCTATATCCTACGTCACTAACAAATATTTTCGTATTCGACACCCTAAATTCTGCACAAAATTCCTCAAAAACTTGTTTTCTACTAAGTGAAATAATAATATATACTACTGCATCTCTAATTCATTGAATTTCGTTCTTAATATGTTTCAAAACATCATACACAATAAAATTAAAAATATGACACACACAATGAATATGAAACAAATAACCACCGAAATTGGACTGTAATACCCTACACAATTTCTCAATAATTCCCTTTTTATCACTAGCGTTGTGGAATGTGAATGAATGAATTTTACTATCGCAATGATATTCTCTAATAATATTCATAATAACGTTATATATATTGTTAGCGTTGTAAGAGAATTCAATAATTTTGAAAGCTACAATTTTTTATGCAAACACCAAAATAGGTCTATGTAATGTACAGTTACAGATATATCTGAATTTAAAGATATAACACCTCCATACTTTTATAAATTAGCAATCAATTATTTCTTTATATTAAGAAAATATTCAATTGTATCTGAACGAAGAGTGTTTCGACTTACCCCAACGTACCTCGATTGAAGATATATTTCATGTACGTGGCGAAATGTTGTTGTTGTTAGCTGTTGCTAGAGGCAATGAATTTCACTATTCACGTTCGAGTTTTCTCCTCCGAATATATCCACGTGAAAAGTGACGAAGAAGTAGAACCGGTGCTTGGATTATCAAATTGCAATTGTGTTTGATTGGCAGCAATATCCCATGTTTGGCCTCACAAGCTTTGTAGTGACAGTTGAGGTGGGTGGTCCAATGCCTTTTTATCATGCCAATAGTTGTTGACAATATTTACAAACTCCTTTAGACTCTAAGACTCTATCGACCACACGAACCGTTGGAATCAATTTAAAGTAATCTCAACATTTTGCCTTCCCTTTTGCATCTGGAATATCTAATACGTGTTCCGCTTCGGGAATATCAACGTCATCCAAATCAATTGGATTACTACTTCCATGAGCATCCACTTTGGAATATTTTCAGGAATAGGTACTTCGTTTAGATTGAAAATTCATTCAATAATTGACTTTGTGGCGTCACACGTGATTTGCTTTCGATATCAAACAAGCCCTCAACATATGAGTGTGGATCCATTTGTAAATTATGATGTAATGTATAATAAATAACTAAATAAGTAAATAAAGAGTATGTAAAGAAATCAAGAATTTATAGAAAGTTGATGTGTAAGATTGTAATTGTAATTCTGTAGTGTGATAAATGATAATTGATATTGAAAGGTAAAAATGAAAATGTAGTAGATTAGGATGTAGAATAGAGTGAGAATTGTTGGAATGTTATGTGAAAAAATTTGAAATAGGTTGGGGTATTTATAGAGTAAAAAAAAAAGGAAAAAAAGTGGCCAAAACAGTGAACTTTTGAAAGGGTCACTGAACTTTTGAACAGTGATCGAAATGGTCATTGTTTCACCACGAGCTTGTGGGAGAGCTTGTGAGCTCGCCCACGAGCTGCTCGTCCGTGGACGACTCGACCCGCTCGGCTAAATGACTAGCCCGAGCTACCCACGAGCCTCATTTTCAAAAGCCAAGGGTTGAGTCAACGAGTCGCTCGGCCCGTTTGACACAACTAGTCTTACAATTTATGTTTCAAATTTTCAGTCGCAACTTGCAACGTATTTTTCACATAAAAAATATTGAAATTTAGATAAGGATAATCAAGAAGAATTGCAGCCCTTAGAGTTAGCTTTCCAACACATTTGAATCATTTCAATAGGACATCCGAGAGAGAATTACGATGAAAATACTGAATACTGCTCAATTGCTACTTGTTTGTCGTTGGCTGGGGCTCGAGCGGCGTGGTTATTCGAGAAACAATAAATTTCAATTTTCAAGTTGATTTTGAGTTCTTTTTAGTCCCAAACACTACCCATTATAAATATACACCCTATGAACGTCCCGAGTTGTGTTGAATTAGATTTATTCCATAGAGAACAATTATTTGACAATCCAAAATATTCATTGATTTCAAGATTCAATAACAACATATTACTTGATCCATAAAGACACAAAAATCGTTTGATCAAATACCAATCTAAAGAACAAGTAGTTCTTCATTTAATCCACCAGAGATAAATCGATACAAACGATCGGGAGCTGTTGTAGAAGCACAAATTCAAGAGGAGAAATGTGAGGTACCAGGAGTCGAGATCTAGCATCAGCAGCACGCAGTGCATGAGGTTTAAGATATAAACTAGGAATCAGGATTTATTTTGAAGAAGTACACCTCTAGTAGGATCAAGAGGGACTACTATCATTGAGGTCAAAAGTTCTATGAGATAAACATGTCTGAACTGTACTGTGAGTTTTTTCAATTTATAGTAGATTACTAACCGACAAAGTGCTCGGAGTTTTTACCCAATTGCAATTTCTCTATAATCATCTTTGATGTTCTTTATTACTCTAATTATTGATTATGGTATTCAAACTTAGGATAAATCGACTTGTTTGATCTAACCATATAGAAACAATTAAAAAGTGACTTGTTACTTTTAATTGTGTAATTCCACATGTGAGTTTAAATAATTTAAAATTTTCAAGTGGTACCAGGGTTTAATAGTGATCATTGATCCAAAACTTTCTCTAGATGATTCAATCAATTTCTGATTCGAGATCTGAGTATGATATGGAAATTCGAGAGGCTTATAACCAATTGTTTGAGGGAGTGCCTTATGTTCAAAAAATTAAATTGCTCTGCCTTTAAAAGATTGAATAAATTTGAATTTGAATAAAAAAAAAAAGTCTTGTATCCAAACTTGAGGAATCCATTAGAAGTTTGAATAAGTTGAGAGTTGAGAAAGAGTCCTTAGATATTAAGGTTAAATTTTTTATTAGAGATATGGAAAAATCAAATACCCAACCCCAATTTTTTTTTCTAGAGAATCTTAATAACATGATAAGTTTGAATAAAACAATTGGGGGTAGAAGATGTGTATGCTTTAAAGCAATAGATTCCCATACTGTTTCTTATTAAAAAAATAAGTATGTTTATGCCTCAAAGCCTAAGGTTCGAAACTTGAAACCTAGAGTTGCTTCTAGGTTCATCTCCACATGTTATCATTGTGGTAAGATAGGACACATAAGACCTAAGTGTTGCAAAGTCTTGAATATAAGCATAACAAAAAATGTAGGTGTTCGAATACGGAAATCATTGGTACAACATAAGTTTCCTCCACTTAAAGTCCAAATTTTGAAATTAAAGATTTTTCTAAATTCGTTCTCACATGTCATAATTGTGGTGCTTTTGGTCACATTAGACCTAATTGTTTTAAGTCCTTGGTTAGGAATAACAGTCAAGATCTAACTACTCATGTAAATTTGTTGACTAACCAAGTGAGTCACTTAACTAATTTGATAAGTTAGTTGATTAAGATTACATATTTGTCTGAGAAGATTTGGGTCAAAATGAATGATGTCGCAGGTTAAAGTGATATTGTTAATTGCAGTATGCTCGATTTGCTTTTCATAATAAAGACACTTGTGTACCTCATTGAGTAAGTACTTATGTGCATGCATCTGCATTATTCATGATATCTATATATTTATGCATGCACATCCGTTCATTGTCTTTTAGGAGTTTTTATTTTTATTTTTTTGGCATTTTTCCTTTATTATAAAAAATGAAAAAGAAAAATGATTTTTGATATTAATATTTTTGAACATATTATTTTGTGATCAAGTACTAGTAAAGTTCATAATTGGTAAATTAAATTTTTATTAATTTGTTTAGAACTTATTTGGAGTGCTTGGTATATGTTATTACATGTATCTTATGCACTGCACACATTAGACTCTTGTGAGTGGGTTTTGACCGAGTGTTTGAGATTTAGGATGACGATCATCTCTTTAGTGAATTGACTTTAAATATGGAAAGATTATTACACTAGTTGACCTAATCTCTTATATATTCTCCTTAAAAAAAAAGATTTCTACTGAGTTTCAAAGAAATTTTTTGAATTATATAAACTATTGTGAGACAATTTTATACTTTTTTTTTTGTAGCCTACATTACTTTATTGATTAAGCCTGTAGGATATCTTAATACCTGGCGCCTTATAAATCATCTGACTTTGGAGTCATCAGCCTAAACTCGTTATATGAGTCATGTAGAAAGTTTAATGAAAAAGAGCTTGCATATAAGATTTGAAAATTAAAAATATATAAACACATATATATGTGCTCACATGAGAGAAAGAAAAAAAATATACAATTAATTATGATATCTTTAATTTATTAAATCCTAATAACTCTGGGTTTGACTTCATATTTTGAAGAAATATATTCATTTACCGTGATTCTTTACACGTCCTTTCTAATTGATTTAAGATTTTGAGACTTGCTTACATAAGTTTAATGACATTTTTTTACACATGAATGACTTATACAATTTACTCAATTTAAATTTAAAATAAGTTATATGGGAAAAGTTTATTTGTTTATGAACTATATATGTACAAGTAAGCAAATAATTTTTCGTGATGCAAAAGTTGAAAATATATGAATTTTTTTTTTTTAAAAAAAGACACTTGATCTTGAAATTTTTGATTGATAAATGATTTAGGGTGAGTCATTTGATATATTTGTTGGAATTTTATTATTGATATAATTTTGTGCTTTGTATATGTAGATATAAAATTCTATGATTTATTTCTAAATTTATAATTCACATGATATTGCATGGTTCTGTGTTACATTTTTTTAAATTTAACTTCATTAAATGATTTTGGTTTTGTTAGTTACCTCTTGCTTTTCACGTGGTATTGTTATTTCCATATGTTTCAAGAAACACAAAGTATTGAAGAAAAATTTGGAAACTTTATTTTAGGTAGTTTTGAACTTATTAATTTTGAAATAAATATGATTTTGTCACGGAATGCCAAATGATGAGATTGTTAAGTCCAAATTATAATTGACGATTTCTAAATTTGTAATTGCCAATTTTTTTAGTCAAAATCAGTCATACTTGAATTGTATTAGGAGTTTATCAAATTGAAATCAAAGTCAAATTAGGAGTTATCGAGTCCTAGTTATAGCAAAATGGTTGAAATTGATATTATAGGTCTTGAAAGAGCCCAAAATGTTCAAGAAGATCACATATAATAATTGGAATGCATTTAGAAGTGCAAAGAGTGTTAAATAGAGGCACAAGTTATGTTCTAAATTTTCCGTAACAACTTGAAAAGCATTTTTCACATAGAAAGCATTGAAATTTGGATAAGGATACTTCTAGAAGAATTGTAGCATTTAGAGTTAGCTTTTCAATGCATTTTGAATTACCTTAATCGAATATCGGGAGAGAAAGTTATGATGAAAATAGTGGCTACTACTCAGATGTTGTTCGCTTGTCACTTGCCAGAGCTTCGAGCGACGTGGTTTTCCAAGCAACAGTAAATTTCAATTTTCAAGCTGATTTTAAGTTATTTTTCATTCCAAACACTACCCAATATAAATATACACCCTCCAAAGATGTGTTGAATCATATTTATTTTACAGAAATCAATTCTTTGATGATCCAAAATATTCATGAATTTCAAAATTCAACCACCACATATTACGTGATCCATATATTCTTCCAAAACGTGATTTGTTGATCTAGTAATATTATTTCATATTAAACCACTGATCAAGACATAAAGATCATTTGATCAAACACCAACTTGAAGAACATGTAATTCTTAATTTAATCCACCTGAGATAAATCGATTCTAGGGATTACGAGTTGTTGCAGAAGCACAAATTCAAGAAGACTAAGGTGAGATCGGGATCTAGCTTTAGAAGCACGCAGTTCAGGAGGGTTAAAATATAAATGAGGAGTCAGGATTTATTTTGAAGGAGCGTACCTCTATTATGAACAAGGGAGACTACAAGACTTGAGGTCAAAAGTTCTACGGGATAGACCGGTCTAGACCATACTGTGAGTTTGTTTCGATTTATAGTGAATTACTGATTGGCAAAGTGCCCAACATTTTTACCCAGTTGAGATTTCTCCGTGATTATCTTTAATGTTTTTTATTACTTTAATTATTGATTGTGGTATTCAAATTTAGGATAAATTGACTTATTTGATCAACCATTTAAAAATAATTAAAAAGTGATTTGTTACTTTTAATTGTGTAATTCTGCATGTGAGTTTAATAATTTAAAATTTCACTTCGCATTTTCAAAAGGAATTTTATGGCAACTACAAATGTTTTAATCAAATTAAATACCCCCAATCATACAAAAAATTATATTGTATAAGAGATTCTCATTAATAAAAAGTTCATTGCACATAAACAATTTTTATTAACAATTTTTTATATTCACGTATCTTCAAATATTATTTTTACAACATTTATAAAGTATTTCAAAATAACATGCAACACACGTTCAAATCTCACTAGCTACTATAGGCACGAAAAAGCAAAAAAGCATTTTTTGTGTATATACCAAAAATATTAAAAAAAGGGAAGAAAAAAATGATAAAAAAAAAATAATACGAAAAGCAATTCTAGACAGAGCTGTAAAGAATTTTCGTTTAAAAGAAAAAAAGTTTGATTTCGTGGGTTTGAAATTATAATCTGCCACAAGGGTAAATTTCGGATATTCATCTTATCACGCATATGATTTTTACAACACAATTTTTAGTCATTCGGTTCTCTTTGTTATCCTACCTTAATCTCTGATAATCTACCAAAATCCTAGTTGTTTCCAATTTAAATGCTATTATCCTTTTTAAAAAAAGGTAATAATATAAACCCGCAAAAAATTAATTAGCCACACGTTTACGACTCATAAAATTCAAATTTCACATTTTTTGAAATAAAATTTTAAAATTCTTTTAGTGATAATAGCTGATTAATTTACATATTTTATATATTTTCCAAAGATTTAGAGTACCCGACAAGATTTCCCTTAAATCTCCTTGAATGGAATGAAATAGTTGTATCTGTCTTCTCAAGCACGTTAATTTCCAGATAGAATTTTGTTCTTAATTGGTCAAAATCTGCAAACCTTTGCCCCTTTTCATTTATAAATACCCAGCGGCATTTTCTATATCAGAAAGAAATATATTACAGAAGAATTCGAAAAAAGAAAAATGGCTGGTTCTAAATTTCTAGGGTTTCTGTTTCTGTGTACTGTATTTCATCTTTTTTCTTCCAGTGGCTTTGAAAATCTGTCAATTGTCCCATTCAATGAAGGTTTTGATCCACTCTATGGGGAGTTTAATGTTATCCTTTCCGAGGATAACAAATCTGTGCAGATTTCTATGGATGAAAAAACCAGTTCTGGCTTCCATTCTAAGGCAATGTACCTGCATGGATATTCTGGGGCCTCTATAAAGTTACCAGAAAATTATACTGCAGGAGTTGTTGTAACGTTTTACGCTTCAAACAATCAAGAGTATCTGCATCACCATGACGAAATTGATTTCGAGTTTTTGGGACATACAGACGGCCAAGAATGGGTGATTCAGACAAATTTCTATGGAAATGTAAGTACCAATAGGGGAAGAGAAGAGAGATATGTGTTGTGGTTCGATCCTGCGAAAGATTTTCATCACTACGGAATTCTTTGGACTGCGAATGGAATTCGATATTATGTCGAAGATGTTCCAATTAGAGAGGTGAAGAGAGTTTATAGAATGGATGGTGATTTCCCAGCCAAGCCAATGGCTTTGTATGGTACTATATGGAATGGATCTGAATGGGCTACCTATGGAGGCAAATACAAATTGGATCTCAATTATGCTCCATACATTGCCAAGTACTCAAATTTTATGCTTAATGGATGCCCATTTGACCGGATCCAGAACTCAACCCGGTGCGATGACTATCCGCGATTTTATGACATATCACTAGATCAGAGAATCAAAATGCAGGGTTTTAGAAGGATATACATGACATATTCGTATTGCTATGACAAGAATCGTTACGCTTTTCCTTTGCCAGAGTGTGTATTCGATTCGAAGGAATTTGAACTTCTTCAAAAGTTTGATCCATGGACATTCAGAGCAGCCAGTCAGGCTAGAAAGTAAATCGTGTATGTAATTTCAAGCTATTGTTGGATAGATGCATTGCCATCTACATAGGAACATAAGTATAATATCCTTTTGATTTGTTGTTGTTGGAATTTTTTTATTTTTTTTATTTTTATGAAATTACATAAATTTATAATATTTATTTATTGTTTCTAAAGAAGAAAAAGTATTCTTGTCAAAATGTTTGCAAATAAATTATTGATTTAGACTCTGTTTATTTCAGATTAAAATCAGATTTTAATCTAACTCAAAGTCAAACAATCAATATTAACTACATTTTTCATGGTCCCACAACTTTTTAACCACACATTTCAAAAATTTCTATTATAATATACTAAAAATTTAATTTTAATCCCCACCAAACACCCACTTACTTCACTAATATGTAAGCGGTGACATATTTTTTGGTTAGTTGTTATACATTGAGCATTGTGCACCCTTTACTCATTTTATGATTGGTTCATCCTATATATAGCGCAAGCTTGTTGACATTGTTCACCTCTCGGCATCAAGGCAATTCCTTTACTACTTCGAAAAAGCCGATAATAAAAGACTATTCCTCCTATGAATGCTAACACGAGCTATACCCATCAACAAAGATTTTAAAGTGTACATAGATAAATTTCCTTTGAAAACTCCTAAGCAGAAAAGAAAGCACTCGAGCAAACTTTATCCATCGTGATGAAAAAAGGAATATATGAGAGGGGATAGCCATACCAATTCGAGCATAGCAAAAGTGTGTCCACTCCTACAGAACCGAGGCTATTCTTTGTAGGGTGAACATGGTTTGATTTGGGCAGTTTGTGACAAATTTTCAAATCAAACCACTCAAAATGATTTGCAATTTTTTGCATACCAAACCAAACCACTTTAATTTCTAAACCAAACCAATTCAAGCCATAGTTTAACAAAAGAAATAAATAACATTTAACACATATCAAATAAGTTTAATCGTAAATATTAATATAAAATTTTACGTTAAAGCGTAAATAGTGTCATTAGAAATATTATAAATCAATGTTTTATAATTCTAATTTTTAATGCGATAGCATGATAGATATATTTTAACCTCTTAGTCAATACTAATTAATGCAACATCTGCAATAGTGACACATGATTTATTCTCTCCATAAAGAATAATATAGTACATGAATTTATTGATTATAGTTAAATTATATAAAATAACTAATAAAATAAAATGAATAGAAAGATCAAATACGATAGTAAATTCTATACTTTTTTTTTGAATCATTTAATACTTCTACCTCATCCAAGTATTAATAAATCACTATCGGTTCCTTATTATTATGCAATCAATTTTTAGGACAAATCACAGCCCTAACCATATTTGTTGACCTATGGTTGATCTCATGTTTTGATTATAACAAACAACGTATTTTTATCTCTAACATTTGTATTTGATTCTTCATTTTTACATGTTGCGAATCAAATTAAAGACAAAACAATTTATACCAAAGGACGTGAAGGTGACGATCAAGAAAGTTCAAGGTGGAAATCAAGTATTCATAATCAGAGACAAATCGAGCACTTTCGTCAAATTCAAAATTGAGCAACAAATCGTGCATTCGCGCCAAATCAATCGAAGATATTAGACATATATGTTTGAACTCGCTTGTAAAGGTAAAATACTTTAATCCCTAGCAATGATTCATTGAAAAGCTCAAGTGACGAATTTGTTTATGCACAATAAAAATTCACTTTGTTAAACGTTTGCACAAAAAATATTTTTCACTGGTAAGAATTTCAACTTAATTTTCAATCCCATTAGCATTACTTACTTTGAAAAATCAAGTGAAAACGTTATGCAAAAAATGTACCAGTTGCAAACAAAAAAAAAAAAAAGAGGAAGGGCCCAAAGTTCTAACCATCCGGACATCTGGTTCAACCGCAACGGTAAAAAAATTGACCGTTCTGATTCTGACTTGCAACGACTATTTTCAGTTGTCTGCTACTCTTCCAGACGTCCGAATGATTGTCCGGTTCGGTGGAAAATTGTATGTTTTCAACAACTATAAATACCAATCCACTTGCAATTTATTAAAAGAACTAAAGAGTATTCAAGTGAAATTCTTTGAGCAAAATTGTATTGATTTCTTATCTCATTTATTATCATAAAATCATTTTTGCTTTGAAATTTTTTTGATCAAATTAACTTTAAAAAATCATTCTACACATCAAAGTTTTTCATACCTAATGCATGAGCTTCATTCATTGCTATTTATTAAGTGTCAGCATATTTCTCTCTTGGTACTTAATTGTGATCGTATCATTTATTAAGAGAAAAATCTCAATTTGTAAAATCAATTTTCTTCAAACTTGTGAGTCGTGTTGAGGTCCTGTAAAGTTCAACGTTGTATAAAGATCGGTACTCCTTGGTTGTAAGTCACAAGAAGCTTTGTAAAGTGTTGGATTGTACCATAAGTCAATCAACATAGTGAAATTGACATTACCCATGTCGAAGAGCTTGGTAATGGAGGACGTAGATCATTGCATTGGATCGAACCTCCATAATTATATCGTTTATATTTTCTATCCCTCTTTACTTATTGCTTCTTATATTCATGCTTATTACTTTAATCTATCTAGTTATTATGTGTTTAATTTTAGATTAAAATTTCGAAAAAGTCTTAAAAAATCAATTCACCCCTATTGGTTAGCTATTCTTGGGCTATCAATTGGTATCAGAGAGAGGAGCTCATTTTAAAATAAGATTTTACAATCTCGAGTAATGGCTAACCGCAACAATCTTCAAAATCTTGAGGGACTGGTATTCCACAAATCGACCTTCCTTCTTTGATGGTACACTTTATAATTATTGAAAAGCTAGAATGATGATTTACATTCAATCAATAGATTAAAATATTTGGGATGACATTGAATATGGTCCTTACGTGCCTACCAAGATTATTAAAATTGATGAAAAATCCGATCAATCTATTTCTAAACCTAGAGAGGAATATGATGAAGATATAAAAGAAAATTGTCATGGAATGTTAGAGCCATAAACTTTAGATAGAAATGAGTTTAACCGTATTAGTACATGTGACTCAGTATATGATATATGGCATACTTTAGAAGTCACTCATATTGGTACAAGCAAGGTAAAACAAACCATAATTAATCTCTTGATCAAAGAATTTGTAAATTTCTTCGTGAAACAAGACGAATCCATTGTTGACATGATTACTCGCTTCACCGATATTGTTAGTGGCCTTAAAGGATTTGATTGTAAATTTACTAACGGTGAACTTGTAAGTAAAATGCTTAAGTCACTTTCGGTGAGGATGTTAATAGAGAACACCAAAGATATCAAAAACTTCTCCTTTGGAGGAACTCTATGGAACTTTGATGACGTACAAGCTCAATAACGCCGAAACCAAAGAGAAGACGAGGAAGAGCAAGGAAGAATCAAATGGGCTTCCTAGGCGTCAAATCTCTCAAATCGGCAATTGAAGAAGGAACTACAAGTGAGCATATGAGTGATGAAGAGCTTGGTGATCTTGTGCTTCTTGTCAAAAAATGGAGAGACTTTTGAAATAATCAAAAGTTTGAAAAGAAAGAAGAAAAGAGCGAAAAAAGAAGCAAGAAAATTGTTTGCTATGATTGTGACAAACTCGGTCACTAGAGAACCAGTGTTCAAATGAAAAGAAAAATTTCAAAGCAAAAGGCATTCCAAGTTACATGAGATGAAAGCGACGATGATGATCGCGATGAAAATGAAAGTCTAGAAGAAATTGATAACATGTGCTTCATGGCAATCGATGATGAGATAAATTCTATTGAAAAATTCTCATATGATAGTTTATCTTCCTCTTATGATGAAATTTTAGAAAAATTTGAAAAACTCGTCCTTAGTCATTCTATTCTTAAAAAGAAACATAAATTATTAAAAAGTGAAATTGAGAAAAATTTGGAAACTAAAAAGGAAAATATTGATTATGATTCATTGTATAAAGAAAATTGTAATTTGAAAGAAAATGTTGAAGATTTGACAAAAATTATTTTTAAATTCATTCAAGGAAAGAAGAATTTTGATTTAATGTTCGGTGATAAAAAATGCATTTTTGATAACGAGGTATTGGATATAAACAATTTTTGAAACAAAAATCTCTAAAAAATTTATCTGTTAAAGCCTCAAGTACAATTCCCTCAAAAACTACTTGTAGTTTTTGCAACAAGGATGGACATATTGGCATAATTGTCTAACGAAAAAGAAACTACACTTTGAAAACAAGTGGACTCGATGATCCCCAAAAACTAACTACTAAGGACCCCAACTTTTATGGGTATCAAAAATCAAAAGTTGAATTACTATTATAGGTACCGAAGAAGATGATGAACAAATGGTTCTTGAATAGCGGGTGTTCAAAGCACATGACCGGAGATAGAACTTTAATATCGAATTTCAAAAGGAATGATGGACGTCATGTCACATTTGAAGACAATGCAAATGGAAAAATCATCGAAATTGGAAGCATTGATAATCATCTCTACACTTTTGTTGAAAATATACTATTAGTAGATAACCTCAAATATAATTTACTTAGTATTATTCAATTATGTGATAAAGGCTATTATCTTAAATTCGATTCTTCTAAATGTCTCATTAAGGATGCTACATCTAAGGAGGTATTGTTTATAGGAAGCCGAAGCAAAGATGTTAATATCATAAATATCGATTTGAAAATGATGAAAATTGTTTAGTGAGTTTGAAAGAGCTAGAATACTTGGCAATACCATAGAAGATTAGGTCATGTTGGCATGAATCTCTTTGATGATTTCTTTAAATTTACTTGGGTTCTTTTCTTGAGTCTTAAAAATGAAGCTCTAAAAATCTCTAAACATTTTTTTTTTGCAAAAATGTTCAAAATGAAAAAGGATACTCCATTACAACCACTAGAAGTGATCATAGTGGATAATTTGACAATCTCGCCTTTCATAAGTTTTGCAACGAAAATGGATATAAATATAATTTTTCGGCTCATAAAACTCTTCAACAAAATAGTGTAGTAGAAAAGAAGAATTGCACATTGCAAGAAATATGTAGGACCATGCTAAATGAAAGTAGCATGCCAAAATATTTGTGGGCCGAAATCGTTAACACCGCTTGCTATATTGTTAATAGAGTTTTAATTAGTCGAAAGAAAACCAAAATTCCATATGAACTTTGGAAAATAGAATTCTCAATATTAGTTATTTCAAAATCTTTGGGTGAAAATATTTTATCTTGAATACAAAAGAAAACTTAAGAAAATTTGATTCAAAATCCGACGCTGAAGTTTTTCTAGGATATTAATCGACTAGTAAAGGTTATTGAGTTTTCAACAAAAGAATTATAGTAGTTGAAGAATCCATGCACGTCGCTTTTGATAAAACTAACTCTCTTGATCGTGAGAAATGTATTGATTTTGATGTAGGGTTGAAAACTCTATTCGAACAAATGATTATTCAAGATCAACACAAGGAAGATCAACAAGATAACAATCAAAAAGGTGAAAATCTTCAACAAAGCGAAGAAGAGCCAACCGAAGTCCAAAATGACTTACCTCTACCAAAAGAATTGAGGTTTGGTTCTTCTCATCCTAAAGAACTAATCATTAGTGATTCATCAAAAGGTATTACTACTAGAGCCTATACTAAAAATCATTTAAGTAGTTGTGCATTCATTTCACAAATTGAACCGAAAAACTTCAAAGAGGTTGAGTTTGATGAATTTTGGATTCTAGTTATGTAAGAAGAACTAAATCAATTTGATCGAAATCATCTTTGAATTTAGTCGCTAGACCAAATGATCGAACCGTCATCAATACTAAATGAGTGTATAGAAACAAATGTGATGAAAACAGAATAATTGTGCGTAACAAGGCTAGATTAGTGGCTTAAAGTTACAATCAAGAAGAAGGCATCAATTTTGAAGAAATATTTGGACCAATGTCTAGATTAGAATCCATTTGTATGCTTCTTGCTTTTGCTTGTCATAAAAAAATCACTCTTTATCAAATGGATGTCAAAAGTACTTTTTTTAACTGTTTTATTCAAAAAGAATTGTTTATTGAACAACCATCCGATTTTAAAAATCACAAACATCCATACTATATTTTCAAATTTTAAAAATCTTTTTACGGTCTAAAACGATTGAACAAATTTCTAATTTTAAATAATTTTTCAATTAAAAAAGCGGACACTACTCTTTTCATTAAAACTCAGAAGAATGATATGATTATTGTTCAAATTTATGTTGATCATATTATATTTGATGCTACTAATATTTATCTATTTGAAGAATTCTCTAAGTGTATGAGCATGGAATTTGAGATCAGTATGATGAGAGAACTTAAATTCTTTCTCGATCTCCAAATTAAGTAAACTTGTGATAAATTTTTCATCAATCAAAGTAAGTACATATTGGACATGTTCAAGAGATTCGACATGGATGACTTGAAGCCAATTAACACCCTTATGAGGATATCCATAAAATTGGACAATGACGATCAAGGCACGTCTGTTGATATAACAAAATATCGAGGTATGATCTGATCCATTCTTTACTTAACAACAAGTAGACCCGATATTATGTTTAGTGCGTGTCTATGTGCTNAAAATGACTTACCTCTACCAAAAGAATTGAGGTTTGGTTCTTCTCATCCTAAAGAACTAATCATTAGTGATTCATCAAAAGGTATTACTACTAGAGCCTATACTAAAAATCATTTAAGTAGTTGTGCATTCATTTCACAAATTGAACCGAAAAACTTCAAAGAGGTTGAGTTTGATGAATTTTGGATTCTAGTTATGTAAGAAGAACTAAATCAATTTGATCGAAATCATCTTTGAATTTAGTCGCTAGACCAAATGATCGAACCGTCATCAATACTAAATGAGTGTATAGAAACAAATGTGATGAAAACAGAATAATTGTGCGTAACAAGGCTAGATTAGTGGCTTAAAGTTACAATCAAGAAGAAGGCATCAATTTTGAAGAAATATTTGGACCAATGTCTAGATTAGAATCCATTTGTATGCTTCTTGCTTTTGCTTGTCATAAAAAAATCACTCTTTATCAAATGGATGTCAAAAGTACTTTTTTTAACTGTTTTATTCAAAAAGAATTGTTTATTGAACAACCATCCGATTTTAAAAATCACAAACATCCATACTATATTTTCAAATTTTAAAAATCTTTTTACGGTCTAAAACGATTGAACAAATTTCTAATTTTAAATAATTTTTCAATTAAAAAAGCGGACACTACTCTTTTCATTAAAACTCAGAAGAATGATATGATTATTGTTCAAATTTATGTTGATCATATTATATTTGATGCTACTAATATTTATCTATTTGAAGAATTCTCTAAGTGTATGAGCATGGAATTTGAGATCAGTATGATGAGAGAACTTAAATTCTTTCTCGATCTCCAAATTAAGTAAACTTGTGATAAATTTTTCATCAATCAAAGTAAGTACATATTGGACATGTTCAAGAGATTCGACATGGATGACTTGAAGCCAATTAACACCCTTATGAGGATATCCATAAAATTGGACAATGACGATCAAGGCAGGTCTGTTGATATAACAAAATATCGAGGTATGATCTGATCCATTCTTTACTTAACAACAAGTAGACCCGATATTATGTTTAGTGCGTGTCTATGTGCTAGATTTCAATCAAATCCTAAATAATCACATCTTACGGCCGTGAAACGAATCTTTAGATATTTAGTGGCACTATAACTTTAGGGCATTGGTATCATCCCAAGGGCACTCACATTGATCTACTTATCCATTCAGATGCCGATTGAGTCAGGTGCACAATCGATCGTAAAAGCACATATAACAACAATCATTAATGATATTAATATTGTGCGACACTTTGTAGACGTATTCCTAGGAGATTTACCAGGCATTCCACAAGATAGGCAAATAGAATTCACAATTGGCTTGGTTTCCGATGCAACACCAGTTTCTAAGGTCCTGTCAGAATGGCACCAAAAGAATTTCAAGAATTGAAGTTACAGTTGGAGGAGTTGCTGGAAAAAGGTTTCATTCTACCTGTGTGTCTCTCATTGGGGG
>CAIGRB010166844.1:37292-50044 GCA_903798255.1 Fraxinus quadrangulata
TGATATAACAAAATATCGAGGTATGATCTGATCCATTCTTTACTTAACAACAAGTAGACCCGATATTATGTTTAGTGCGTGTCTATGTGCTAGATTTCAATCAAATCCTAAATAATCACATCTTACGGCCGTGAAACGAATCTTTAGATATTTAGTGGCACTATAACTTTAGGGCATTGGTATCATCCCAAGGGCACTCACATTGATCTACTTATCCATTCAGATGCCGATTGAGTCAGGTGCACAATCGATCGTAAAAGCACATATAACAACAATCATTAATGATATTAATATTGTGCGACACTTTGTAGACGTATTCCTAGGAGATTTACCAGGCATTCCACAAGATAGGCAAATAGAATTCACAATTGGCTTGGTTTCCGATGCAACACCAGTTTCTAAGGTCCTGTCAGAATGGCACCAAAAGAATTTCAAGAATTGAAGTTACAGTTGGAGGAGTTGCTGGAAAAAGGTTTCATTCTACCTGTGTGTCTCTCATTGGGGGCGCTCCAGTACTTTTGTTGAAGAAGAAAGATGAAAGTATGAGGATGTTCATTGACTATCGAGAGTTAAACCATCTGACTATCAAAAATAGATACCCGCTTCCAAGAATAGAAGATTTATTCGACCAGTTAAGAGGTGCAATGGTGTTTTCAAAGATCGACTTGAGGTTAGGGTATCATCAGCTGAAGGTTAAGGCAAGCGACATACCGAAAATTACTTTTAGGACTTGTTACGGACATTATGAATTCACTGTCATGCCCTTTGGTTTGAGAATGCTTCAGCTGTATTTATGGATCTAAAGAACTAGGTGTTCCATCAGTATTTAGACCAGTTCGTCATATAATTTATTAATGACATACTCGTGTACTCTAAAGATAAGAAGCAGCATGAGGAACAACTTCGAGTAGTACTCGAAACTTTTAAGAAAGAGAAATTATATGCCAAATTCAAGAAGTGCGTATTTTGGCTCGATCAAGTGGGTTTCCTTGGTCACGTAGTTACCACCCAAGGAATTAATGTAGACCCAGTTAAAGTGGAAGTAGTAACTAATTGGCCTAGACCCACCAATCTAGGCGAAGTTCGCAGTTTCTTTGGGTGGGTATATATTACGAAGATTTATTGAGGATTTCTAAAAAAATAGCAGGTCTGATGACTCAATTGACTAGAAAGGGTGTGAAGTTTCAGTGGATGGAAAAGTGTGAAAAATATTTTTAGGAACTAAAGCTTAGATTAGTTTCGACTCATATATTGACGATACCTGAAGGATCGAATGGGTTTGTAATTTATAGCGACACCTCCAAGCATTGGGCTGTGTTATGATGCAGTATGGAAAGGTGATTACTTATGCCTCGAGACAATTGAAGTAGTATGAACAGAATTATCCTACACACGACTTGGAACTTGCAGCAATAGTTCACGCTTTAAAAATATGGCATCATTATTTGTATGGAGGAAAGTGTGAAATCTATACGAACTATAATAGTCTTAAATATTTCTTTACATAGAAGAAACTGAATATGAGACATAGATGATGGTTGGATTTAGTGAAAGATTACGACTGTACAATTCTTTACCATTCGGGTAAGACTAACGTAGTCGCAAATGCCTTAAATAGGAAGACAGGATCACAGTTAGTTTTACCCATGGTGCAGGAACACTTGAGAAAGGACTTTGAAAAACTGAGATGGAAGTCATCACGCCCCCAACTCAGGCTACAATGAGAATAAAAGCATTTTTAATTCCACCTACACTTTGGGATCAAATCAAAGAAGCATAGGATAAGGATCCATTCCTACAGAAAATTAAGGCTGATGTTGGTTCAAGCAAATGTATAGGGTTTGAAGTATTTGTAGATAATGCGCTAACTTTTAGAGGAAGGTTGTGTGTACCTAAAGATGAAAGTATAAGAAACGAGATATAGGAAGAGGCTCATTCTACCCCGTATGTTGTACGTCCTGACAGTACGAAAATGTATCAAGATCTCCAAGATATATTTTGGTGGAGAAACATGAAGAGAGGAATTTGTCTGTTCATAGAGATATGTATTGTCCGTCAGCAAATTAAGGCAGAACATCAAAGGCCATCAAAATTGCTGAAACCGTTGTATATTCCAGAATGAAAATATGAACACATAATGATGGACTTTGTAGTGGGCTTTCCGAGATCAATNTAGGGACGAAATTGAAATTTAGTACTGCTTATCATCCACAGATGGATGGATAATCAGAAAGAACTATTTAAACTCTTGAAGATATGTTGAGTACGTGTGTTTTGGATCTTGGTGGTATTTGGGATACATCTACCGTTAGTGAAGTTTGCATACAATAATAGCTTTCAGACCACTATAGGCATGACTCCATAGGAAGCCATTTATGGTAGGAAGTGAAAATCCCATATCCATTAGGATGAGGATGGAGATAATAGAATTTTGAGTCTTTAAATTATTGAACGAACAGTTGAGGCAGTTGAAAAGATTAGAGCAAGAATAAAGATAGCACAAGACCGACGACTAGTTAAGCTGATGGTAGAAGAAAGGATTTGGAGTTTCAGGTGGGTGATAATTTTTTTTTGAAAATAGCACCAATGAAAGGGTGTATTGAGATTTGGTATGAAGGGAAAGTTAAGACCACGATATTGAACCTTTTGAAATTCTTAAAAGGATTAGCGTTGTGACTTATCAACTTGCTTTACCACCTGAACTCGCAGCAGTGCATAATGTACTTCATATTTCGATGCTTAAAAAATATGTTCATGATCACAATCTTATCGTAAGTTAGCGAACTTTGGAAGTACAAAAAGACATGTCATACGAAGAAATCACGACGATGATTTTGGATAGGAAAGTGCATCAACTCAAAAATAGAGAAATTCATCTGGTCAAGGTTCAATGACATAATCATAGACTGGACGAGTCAACTAGGGAGAAGGAAGATGAGCTTAAAACCAAGTATCCAGAACTCTTCGTTAGCCAATATAATTTTCGAGAACGAAAATATTTAAGGAGTTGGGATTGTAATAGAGTAGAATTAATTATTCTATGTACTATATATTTTATATTTTGGAAAAGTTGGAGGACTGAAATGATACATTTATTAAATTCAATTTTATTTGGGTCAAATATTCAAACATTGATAAAGTAATGATAAATATATCAATATTGGGCTCGTTGGATAACTTGTAATTAATTATGTATAATAGGATGGAGAAAAAGTCGGTTCGGATAAGTCAACTCTAAGATATTTCAACTTGAAAAAGTTGATGAAAAACTAGTTTTGAAATTTAACTGAAACCTTGAATGAAAATGTGCTTTGCCACGTGTAATATGTATGGAGTATTTTATTTTGATTTTGAATTGTATGGATTAGTAGACACTTGTAGGTTAAATGGTAGATAAGGTAGTTTGTTTTAAAATGATTTATTTGCTTTGATTTTGGGATATGATAGAGATGACATGTTGATTATATAGGGAAGAAGTAATTGTTGATTGTATAGAATATTGTGATTGAGAATTTTATTTAGGTAAGAACACGGCAATTGACAATTTTTACGCCTAAAAGAATTTATTTTTCCCTTTCAACTCTAAATACCATACAAAAGTTCTTACTATTTACCCAAAAAAATAAATAAAATATAGATACACATATTTAGTGGTAGCTGCAACACAGACATAAAATAAAGTTTGAAACATGATTTTGAATTCTCCTTTTCTAAAACTGTTTTATCTAACAAGGTGGGATTACGAGGAGTAAGTGGTTTATCTCGTTTAATTTATTTTTCATGTTGATAAATATTATGTTAACGAAAGCTACGATATGATATATTGGTTGGCGGCGATGAAGTGCAGTCGTGGTGCCTGGATTTATGGAACTCGGTAAAAAAGAATCCGGTGTAATAAGGCATTTTTTTTTAATTTCAGCAATTTCTTAGTTTTATTTCGTAAGGATTTTAATTTAGAAATTTAAGACAGGTTTTATTGAGTTATAAATTTAAAACAGTGTTATGTTTTATTAGTGGAATTAAAGTTAATAGTTTTGGTAGCAATTTAAAAATTAAATTTTGGGTCATTACAATGATAAGTTATACTTGCTTAATTCGGTTGTCTTTATAATGAAACATTGCATATGAATTCACAAGGTATTAAATGTAAATTAATCAATGAGAATTCCGCTTCATTATGGCACACATTTCTCAAAATAGAATTGAAAAACTTGTGTCACAAGAATTCTTGATTTCTTTGATTTTTTAGACTTAAGTGTTTGTTCAAATTGCATTAAAGGGAAACAAACATAAGGAGATTAGGTGTCAATAAGACTTCAGACGTCTTGGAACTAATTCATACGGATATCTATAGGCTATTTCCTTCGGCTTCTTGGAATGGTCAACACTCATTTATTACGTTCATATACGATTATTCCCGTTATAGCTACCTACATCTCATTCATTAGAAATCTCAATCACGAGATGTGTTCAAGGCTTATAAGGTCGAAGTTAAAAATCAACTCGATAAAAAAATAAAACACATCAGATCTGACTGTGGTGTTGAATACTGTGGTAGATATGTTGGATCAAGATAACAACGTCCAGTACATTTTGCTAAATTCCTAGAAGAATGTGTAATTGTCCCAAGTACATCATGTCAAGTTCTCCTAGCATGAATGATGTTGCTGAAAGACAAACAAAATACTTAAGGACATGGTGAAGAGTATGATATTCTACCTTACCAAATTCTCTTTGAGGAGAAAAGCAACTGTCAAAACCCCTTATGAGATTTAGACAGAAAAAAGCCTAGTTTGAAGCATTTACACATTTGGGATTGTCCAGCTGAGGCAAGTCCCTATTGGCCAATGTGACACTTCAATATGACATATACGGTGACTTACAACAAGGAGCGTAGATCCTTTTACAATGTTGATCTTTAAAGGAATTCAACACGACCCACACTTTATCAAAGTAATTTTGTAATGGAATATCTCTCTTGATAAATAGTACAAACAAAGACTAAAACTTCAATTAATAATAATAAATGATAGCTCAAGTGTTAGAAGACAAAACTTTGATGTATATGATAATAAAAAATTAGATTCAATCAAAGTGTTTCAATGAGAAGATGAAGAAGAAACACATGCAGTGTAGGTTCAAAAATCTTCTCAAACTATATTTCCATTTTAATGAATAATTGTAATAAATTAAATATTGAGAGAGAAATGAGAAAATTTGATGAATATGATGATTTTATAAGTTTAATGTAATCAATCAATGTTTTCAATATGAAAAAGTAGAAAAGTTTATGTAATGTAAGTGCAAAAATTTTCATAAAAAATATATCCCTCTTTTAAAATTGATATAAATAAGTTAAGGATAAAGAGAAATGAAAAAACTTTAATGAGAGAAATAATTTAAGAATTTGATTGAATAATCAAAATTTTTGTTATGAATAAAAAATAAATGAAATGAATGTCAAAATATAAGCTCAAAGATTTTTTACAAATATATTTTACAAGAAAGCTCTCTTCTAGTTGTTTTATGAACGTAAAATAAAGTGGTATTTATAACTATCAAAATGCCAACATTTTTGACCAATCGAACGACCTAACTAGCCGTTGTGCATAAAAAATAAGAACGGTTAAAAAATTGCTATTGGCGAATCGGACGTCCGCTTTGACTTTGACTTCTTTTTGGAAAAAATGTGGGCTTTTGAAGGAATAAGTAACATTGTAAAATATCAAATTGAAATTCTTACCATTTGAAAAATAATTATATTTTATACAAGTGTTTTTATGAAATAATCTTTTTGTGCATAAAACGATTTTTTAGTTTTCATTATTCATTACTATCGAAGTATTAGTGCCTTTATATTTAAATTAAGAAATCTAGTCTTTAATCTTGTTTCGAAGTTTGATTCTTAGACTTCTCGTCTCGATCTTTTTTTTTTCTTGGCATTTGTCTTTTAAACTTTCGTCTAGAATAACTTCACTTGAACGCTTAACTTCCCATTTGATCTTCATTTCAAGTCCAATTTATAGTATATTGATTTTGGCAATGCTGATTGATTTTAACATTGAACTATCATCACTCAAGATCAATTGTTAAAAATAAGATTAATCTTATTTGTTATGATCAAAATATTAAGGATGAAATCAACCATAGATCAACAATTTTTTCCTTTTTAATTATGACAAGCAAGATGATAACAAGGTAAGATTGAACAATTGATAT
This sequence comes from Fraxinus quadrangulata, assembly GCA_903798255.1. Taxonomy (NCBI): domain Eukaryota; kingdom Viridiplantae; phylum Streptophyta; class Magnoliopsida; order Lamiales; family Oleaceae; genus Fraxinus; species Fraxinus quadrangulata. The sequence goes on from CAIGRB010166844.1 coordinate 43,512, forward strand.
CATATTGATAGAGGAATATACATTATAAATTTTGCATGTAATCCATATATTCTCCATATCTTTTACAAATTAATAGCCATTTATTTTAAAGCATATATTTATCAAGGCAAGCATTTTGGTCATATTCATCTATCATCACATCCTCATGAAGCATATCATTTCATATGTTTTTCCCTTTTTGTCACAAGTAAAAAAGAAATAGCATTTAAAATCAAAACACGACCATATGAAACAATAAAAAATTTCCCCCTTTTCATTGCTTTTCAAATCTATCTTAATTTTCCCTTGTAGCATAAGTAAAAAGGTAACACATATGGTATGAGGAATATGGTAAATAGATCAAAACTTTAAATCAAACATAGAAAATAGTAATATATTATCTCTCAATTAATCACAAGATAACAAATAGATACAAGTTTAAATAAAGTGATAATCATCACATGTATAATAAAATAATAATCAATACATGAGTGATGAAATGACAAAAACATAATCATTTGGATAAAATTTATATAACTTTCAACAAATTATGCATATAGAATCATACGAGAACATTTAGTATGAATTCAATTTAGCCACATACTTCAAATTCATCGATAATTCTCAAACCTCTTTGAATATATGGAAGTCTATTAAATGTTAGAGGTTTAGTGAAAATATCAGCCAATTGATTTTCCTTATTCACAAATTCTAATACAATATCCCACTTTTGGCTACCTTTAGAATACCATAGACGTAATGTCTTAATGCCACTAAGATATCTAAAATTCGTTTTATGGCACTAAAGTGTGATTTTTGAATATTGGGTTGAAATCTAGCATGTTATCACATACTAAACATAATATCAAGTCTACTTGTGATAAAGTAAAGGAGAGATCCAATCATACCTCGATATTTCATTACGTTTATGGAAGTACCTTGATCATATTTGTCTAGTTTGATTGATGAGCTCATTGGAGTTTATTGATTTGAAATCTTTCATTTTAAACTTATTAAGCATGTTCATGATGTACTTTGTTTGACTCCATTACTTAGGTAAAGATTGATCACTTTATATTTCATAAGATTTTTCTTCATCTAGTTGCACATTTGCTTCTTTCTCATGTTAATCTTCAATATCTTTAGGATCTTCCTTATTTTGATTTTGAATTTTATTTGCTCAATAGGAATCTCAAACCTATATCATTATCAATACATTTCTCTTGATCAAGAGGATTCGTTTCATCAATGTTATATGCATGGATTCTTCAACAACCAAAGTTCTTATGTTGAAGACTTGATGAACTTTGCTCGTAGATGAATAAACAAGAAAAATTTCAATATTGGACTTTGAATTAAATATTTCCAAATTTTCTTTAGTGTTTAAGATAAAACATTTGTAACCAAATAATTGAAAGTAATCGATATTGGGAACTCTGTTTTTCAAAACTTCATATGGAGTTTTTGTTTTCATTCGATTCACAAAAATTCTATTTCCAATATAGCAAATGGTGTTAATGGCTCTAGCTAAAAAAAAATATGGTAAACTATTTTCATAGTTCAAGCCATTTCTTACAATGTGCGATTCTTCCTTTCTACTACACCATTTTATTAAGAAGTTCTAATAGCCGAGAAATTATGATCATAGCCATAATTTTTTTTTTTTGCAAAAATCATTAAATGCAATATTTTCAAGTTCTCCATCATGATCACTCCTAATGGTAGTAATAGTATATCCCTTTTTATTTTGAACATTTTTACAAAAATAATCAAATGCATTCAAAACTTCACCTTTTAAGTTAAAAAAAAAAAGGACTCAAGTAATCTAGAAAATTTATCAATAATGATGAAAGCGTAATGTTTACCATTTAACCTTGTGATTCTAAATAGTCAAAAAATATTCATGTGAAGAAGTTAAAAAAGATTTTGTAGTTGAACAATATTGCTTTAATTTTAAAGAACTCTTTACTTGTTTTCCATGCATCACAAATTTTGTTTTTCTCAAATTTCAAATTTTACAAACCTTCAACAAAATAAATTTTGAAATTTTTTTAAAGTAGGCATATGCTAACATGACTTATTATTCTATGTCATAACGAAATATCGTATTTTAAACTTGATAAAAAAAAAAAAAAATTCTCCGCATTCAAACTTAGTATTTATGTCATAATCATCCTCACTTTGGCTTCCTATAATTATCACATTCTTTTGATATAATATCCTTAATAATGCAGTTGGAAGAATCAAATTTGATATGATAACATTTATCACACAATTGACTACAATGAAGTAGATTACGTTTAAAGTTATCTACTAAGAGAACATTTTAAATAAATGGAGATAAATGATTACCAATCATATCAATGTCAATTATTTTTCTTTTGGTATTATCTCCAAAAGTATCATGATCATCATCCTTTATTTTGAAACTTGACAATAAAACTTGATTTTTGGTAATGTGCTTTGAGCATTCACTATTCAAGGTCCATTTTCTCTTTATTTTCTTTGATACCTACAAAAAATAATTCAATTTTTGGTCTTTTGTACCCATACTTGGAACCCAGGAACTATGTTAGTATTTATGGACTTTGAAATCCACTTATATTTACTTTCAAAGTGAAACCTCTTTTTGATTGAACAATTGAAATTCACATATCCATTTTTATTGCAAAAATTACACGTGACATTTGAAATGGGAGAAATAGAGGTTTTACCAAATAAATTTTCAATAGACTTTTGTTTTTAAAATGGTTTGTATAAAAATTCTCATTTATCAAAAACATATTTTTGTTCACCAAGTATTAAATCAAAATTTTTTTTTGCCTTGAGTAAATTTGTGAACAATTTAAGTAAAATCTAAAATATTTTATTGTAAAGAGGAATTCTCCTTAATTAAATAATAGTAGTCGGCTTTTCCTTTTTCAATTTTTTTTTGAATTTTCAAAAGTTTATTTGTCTCATTTTCCAATAAAAAATTATTCTTTTTAAGGATCAAATGATTTAAACTAAGTTTTTCAAATTCTTCAAGAATTTCATCAAAAGAAGAAGATAATCCATCATATGAACAATTTTCATTGAATTTACCTTATTTTCAATAGTCAAGCACATGTTGGCAATTTCCTCTTGACTTTTATCTTCTTTATGGTCATCATCGCCACTTTCATCCCATATTGCTTGTAATGTTCTTTTTTACGAATCTATTCTTTTCTTTTCTCTTTTCTTCTTTTTGGAATCAACGATTGTTGCGAAAACTTTTCAATTTCTTAACAAGAAGAACTAGATCATCAACTTCTTCATCATTCATAATTTCGCTTAACATGCCTTCATCAACTATGGATTTTGAAGCAATTTGGCACATTTTCTCTACTCTGCTTTTTATTATTTTCTCTTTTGTCTGGTGCTATTTAGCTCATATGTCATCAATGTTTCATAGAACTCTTCCAATGGATATGTGTTGATATATTTGGTGTTTTCTATCAACATTCTTAATGGGCTCCATTCTTCCGATAGTGATCTAAACATTTTACTTACAAACTCACCAGTAGTAAATTTATGATCAAATCCTTTGAGACCATTAACAATATCGGTGAAGCGAGTAATCATGTCAACAATATGTTCATTCTCTTTTATGAATTCAAAGCTTTAACTAAGAGATTTATCTTAGTTTCTTTCACTTTACTAGTTTCAACATAAGTAATTTCTAAGCATGCCAAATATCATAAGCGGAATCACATGTATTAATACGATTAAATTCATTTATATCTAATGCACAATAGAGTAGATTTTTGGCTATAATATTTTAAGACAATTTTCTTTTATCAACTTCATTATATTCCTCTCTAGGTTTAGAAATTATTTGATCTGGTTTACCGCCCTCTTTAATAAACTTTTTAGGCACATATGGACCAAATTCAATAACTTCCTAAATATTATAATCTATTGATTGAATAAATATCGTCATCTTAGTCTTCCAATAGTTATAATGAGTATCATCAAATAATGGAGGACGATTTGTAGAATGTCTCTCAAGATTTTGAAAAATGTGGTTATCCATTGCTCAAGATTGTGAAATCTTTAAAATTGAGCACCTAACTCTGATACCAATTTAAAGCCCAAGAATAACTAACCAAGAGTGGGTGAATTTGTTTTTTAAATTTTTTCGAAGAATTAATCTAAATTCAAGCAAGTAAAGACTAAATAGATTAATTCAAATAGTAAGGACAAATATAAAAGCGATAAGTAAAAGGGAGAGATGATGCAAACGATATAATTGTGGATGTTCAATCCAAAACAATGATATACGTCCTCTTTTACCAAGCCAGCACGAGCAATGTCTTTTCACTATATTGATTGACTTATGGTGCAATCCAATCATTTACAACGTTTCCAGTGACTTACAAACAAGAAGCACCGATCCTCATACAATATGGAGCTTTACGGGACCTCAACAGACCCACACTATTGAGCTTTACGGGATCTCAAAATGACTTACAACAAGGAGCACCGATCCTTATATAATGTTGATCTTTAAGGGACTTCAACACGACCCACACTATATCAAAGTGATTTTACAATTAAATTTCTCTCTTGATAAATAATACAAATAAATTAAGTACTAAGAGAGACTAACACTTTAATGAATAGTAATAAATAATAGATCAAGTGTTAGATGAAAATTTTTGATGAATATGATAGTCAAAAATTAGATTCAATTAATTGAAGTGTTTCAATAAGAATGTGAAGAAATAAATACAATGTAGGTATCTTTCTTTGATGTTGTCTCTCATGCTTTTATTTTTTTTTTTCTTGACTTTTGTAGTTTATGTTCTCGTCTCGAATGATTTGATTTGAATACTTAATTTTCACTTTGGTCTTCATTTGGAGTCCAATTTATATGTTGATTTTGACAAAACTTGATTAATTTTAATATTAAACTATCATCATTCAAAATTAATTGTTAAAAATAATATTAATCTTGTTTGTTATGATCAAAACATTAAGGCTCCAATCAACCATAGGTCAACAATTTCCCCTCATTGATTATAACAAACAAGATGATTGAACAATTGATATCATATTGATAAAGAAATATACATTATAAATTTTGCATGTAATTTATATATTCCTCCAAACTTTTACAAATTAATAACCATATATTCAAAGCATAAAAATAATTTTCCTTCTTTCCCCCTTTTCATATATTCCAAGCATATTATATTTTCAAATCAAAGTATGCATAATCATCTCACTTCATATTTTTCTCCATTTTGGCATAAGCAAAAAAGTATAGTATTTAAGATTAAAAGACAACCATATGGAACAATAAAAGATTTTCCCTTTTTAATACTTGTCAAATCTATCTTACTCAATTTCTCCATTTAGCATAAGCAAAATGATAGCACATATGAGATGAAGAGTATGTCATATAAGATAAAAATATAAATTAACCGTAAAAGATAGTAACATATTCCCCATCAATTAAGCACAAGACGTCAAATATATATAAGTTTAAATAATAGGATAATTATCACATTTATAGTAGAATAATAATCAAAGTATGAGTCAGGAATCACATGTTCTAATACGATTAAATTCATTTATATTTAAAGTACAATAAATTATATTTTTGACTCTAACATTTAAAGATAATTTTTGTTTATCTACTTCATTATATTTCTTTCTACATTTAGAAATAATTTGATTTGATTTACCATCATCTTTAATAACCTTTTATGCATATAGGGACCATTCAATAACTTCTCAAATATTATAATCTATTGATTGAATAAATATAGTCATTCTAGTCTTCCAATAGTTATAATGAGTACCATCAAAGAAAGGAGGACAACTTGTAGAATGTCCCTTAAGATTTGAAAAAATATAGTCAGCCATTACTCAAGATTGTAGAATCTTAATTTCAAAATAAGGACCTTAATCTGATACCAATTGATAGCCCAAGAATAACTAACCAAGAGGGAGTGAATTTGTTTTTAAATTTTTTTTTTGAATAATTAATCTAAATTCAAGCAAGTAAAGACTAAATAGATTAATTCAAATAATCAGCACAAATATAAAAGCGATAAGTAAAAGGGAAAAGAATGCAAACAATATAATTGTGGAGGTTTGATCCAAATCAATGATCTACGTCCTCCATTACAAAACTCTCCAAGACGAGCAAAGTCTTTTCTCTATGTTGATTGACTTATGGTGCAAACAAACCCTTTACAACGCTTCCAGTGACTTACAAACAAGGAGCACCAATTTTATACAATTTTAAACTTTACGGGACCTCAACACGACCCACTATTAAACTTTACGGGACCTCAATATTGATAACCCAAGAATAACTAACCAAGAGGGGGGTGAATTGGTTTTTGAAACTTTTTCGACACTTTGTCTCAAAGCTTTACTTTACACAAGATATAATTTCAAAGTATGATACTAGAATTAAATATCAAAGTTTAATAACTTAATTCAAGTATAAATAAAACACAATATCAAAGGTAATGTAAAGTAAAGTGCGATAATGTAAAGATAACAAACCAATTTAATGG
>CAIGRB010166884.1:0-11041 GCA_903798255.1 Fraxinus quadrangulata
ATTAAATCTAATTTTGGACTAATGGGTATTAAATGTCATGAAAATAAAGTGTAGAGATCAGAACGGTTATTTTAAATTGATAAGGGGCAAATTTAAAAGATTTGAAAGTTATATCTTGGTTCATGGTTTCCAATTGAATGTGAGTTTTTTTATTTCTCTGCGTCCCCATCAACAGAGAAAATTTCTAAGAGACAATGTATTAATTGGAAGATCATAATCCATTCAAGTAATCACATCTATGGATCAAGGCATGCTTCCGCTTCTATTCTTCTCTTTAATTTCAGCATGGAGGATTTATATGCATATGAAAGGGGTTGAAAGAAAATTTGACCCTTTTTTATTTCCAACATTTCCATTTGCGGATCCAGCTAGAATTAAATTTGTAAAGAAGTATTGTGATATATAAACAAAGTATATTTATGTAATTGTACATTTTTCATTCAGTTAGATTTGTTGGTAGTATCAAGCATAATTTTGAATAACAAAATATCCTGCCTCTTTTCTCATTTCTTTCTCTCTAGATTTCACTTCAACTTATCATAGTATCTCAAAAGAAAAGTAACCAGTAGTTTCTACTTCACAACATATCATACATATCTGTAAGTCTAACAGGCCTAAAAGAAATCCTTCTTACTTACAAGACTATTATTGCAACCTAGTTTCTCAAGTGCCTATCCTTCAATCAAAATTTGTGGCAAAATGTTCTGTATCAAGGAAACAATATCCTATTTAAGATTACTTGGATTATAGCATGTTGTTACCTGCACAAAGACAATACACTCTGGCTTATCAACTGTGTATGAACCTCGATCTTACAATGAAGCTTCTCAGTGTCCAGATTGGTGCAAGGCCATGGATTTAGAGCACTAAGCTCTTGTTTCTAACAACACCTAGACTGTTACCATACTTTTTGCACATAAGAAACATGTGGCTTGTAAGTGGGTTTTCAAGGTCAAGCTTAACTCGAATGGTACAGAGGAGAGAAAGAAGGCTCGTCTTGTAGCAAAAAATATTCACCCAACAAGATGGCCTTGAATATGAAGAAACTTTTTCTCCTGTTGTTAAACTGGTCACGGTAAAAACTCTTCTAGTAGTTGCAGCTCAAAAGTAATGATATCTTCATCAACTTAACATTAACAGTGCTTTTTTCTATGTTGAGTTAGATGAGGAAGTGTATACGTTAATGCCCCCAGGTTATGAGTAGCAGGAGGAAAATGGAGAGCCATTAGTGTGCAAATTGAATAAGTTCATTTATGGACTCAAACATGTTTCAAGGTAATGGAATACCAAACATACTTCATATATTGTCTCACATAATTTCAAACAATCAAAGGCTGATTACTCTTTATTCAGCAAAGAGGATGGCTGCTCATTCATTGTACTCCTCATCTATGTGGACGATATCATCATAGGTGGAAATGATATGTCATACATTGAGCAATTTAAAAAGGAATTGAATGATCAGCCAGATTAAAGGATTGGGGATTCAAAAATATCTTCTGGGCATTAAGGTGGCAAAAACTTCAAAACGTATATCTATATACCAAGGCGGCCTTATTATTTTGTGATAATCAATTCATCATTCATATAGCCAGTAATCCAGTATTTTATAAGAGAATGAAACACCTTGAAATTGATTGTCATCTCATTAGGGATAAAGTACAAGTAGGAGAAGTGAAGATGTTCCACACAACTTCACAGGAACAAGTGGCAGACTTACTAACAAAACCTTTAGGGGGAGCTCGATTCAAATGGTTATTGTCCAAGATGGAAGTATTAAACATACATTCTTCATCTTGATGGGGCGTATTGTGATATATAAATAGAGGATATTTATGTAATTGTACATTTTTCATTTAGTTAGAATTGCTGGTAGTATTGTTGTGTATATATACATTGAGCTGGCAGACTTCAAGCATAATTTTGAATGACAGAATTTCCTACATCTTTTCTCTAGATTTCTCTTCAACTTATCATGGTATCAGAAAAGTAAAGCTTCCTTGCAATGGAGACTGATTCATCTGTTCAGGTACAGATTCAAAATCAATCTGATCATCTCAATTCATCCATCGAGTCTTCTGCTGGAGACGTGATTGTAGGAAATGTCAATTTTCTTATTAATCGACTGATAACGGATCCGAATAGTCTGTATTACCTTTACTATACTGATAACACAGGGATGCAACTTATCTTCATTATGCTCATTGATGACAATTATGCGACGTAGAGTCGTGCGGTCATCATGGCACTTAGTGTTAAAAACAAGGAAGGGTTTACTGATGGATCAACTGAAAACCACATCAGGATAGCCTCTTTTACAGTGCTTGGAGGAGGTGCAATCATGTGGTTTCATCTTGGATAAATAATTCCATCCCAAATGAGCTTTATCCAAGTGTGATACACAAGGATTCTGCAAGAGAGATATGGACAGAGCTTAGTGATCATTACAACCAGGGTAATGGTCATCGCATTTATGAACTAAAGCACACATTGCTTCAATTTCACAGGAAAATAGTTCTGTCAGCTCTTATTTCAATCGATTCAAAGGACTTTGGGAAGAGTTTGACAATTATAGACCAAATGTCAGTAGCACTGATTATAAGCATGAGAATCAGATTTTGCAATTTCTCATAGATCTAGATGATCATTTTCTGGTGTTAGAAGTCAGATTTTGTTGATGGAATGCTTAGACATATCAAAGGAAAATGTAGTTATTGTGGAATGCTTGGACATATCAAAGGAAAATGTTACAAGCTAATATGTTATCCTCCTAGTCATAGACTTGCTAAAGAGAAAACACCAGTTGCTAATTCTGTTGGATAGATCTCTCATGGTAGTAAATCAGACGTGTGATGAGTTCCCTTTCAGATCTCTCATGGTGCCAAAACTGTAAGCACAATTATCCGTTTGTAATTAAAAAAAACTCAAAAAGGTACCATCCCCTTCACCTTCAGTGCCTGATGTGTTTGTTTTCTCAGGTAATCGTATTAGTTCCAATGTTAATACAGCAGGCAATAGATGGATTATCGACACAGGAGCTTCAGAACACGTGGTTTGCTCTATTAAGCATTTAAGTACTGTGACTGTAGTTATTAAGGCAATTGTGCAGTTACCTAATCGTGATACTACTGTCGTGACACATGTTGGGATAGTAAAGTTATCTGATACTTTATGTTTAACTAATATTCTAGTTGTGCCATGTTTCACATTTAATTTGATATCTACTAGCAAATTGATCCTTAAGCATCGTTGCTCTTTGATATTCATACACAGTTATTATTCTATACAGGATCTTTTAACATAGAGGATGATTGGGGTAGGCAAACTTGAGGATGGTCTCTATCATTTCCAACAAACTGATCATTCAAATAATGGCCAACTTTTCCTTAACTCTCTTCAAGTCACACCACCATCAGATGTTACTTCCAGTATTAATTTTGCAGATCTTTCTAATGCCACTCATAGTTTCTTTTCTTGTCTTCAATATAATAAAACATGCTATCTTGATTGTAGCTCTATAAGCAATGTTAATACCAACACTAATATTGACATTTGGCATTGCCGTTTAAGACATGTTCCTGTTTTCAAATTTTCAATCTTACATAAGTTTGTTACTGCAATTAAATTCAATAAGCATCTATATTGCACTATTTGTCATATGGCTAAGCAACATAGATTATCTTTTCCACACAGTGAGACAAAGGCTTTGAAGATGTTTGACATCATTCACTGTGATATCTGGGGACCCTACTCTATTCCTTGTTTAGATGGTTCTAAATACTTCCTCACCATTGTTGATGATTATAGTTGAATGACTTGGACATATCTCATGAGAGAAAAATCTCAAACCAGATCTATTATTCAAGCTTTCTTCAATCTAATTCAAACACACTTTCAATGCAATCTGAAAAATCCTCAGATCTGATAATGGATTAGAATTTTCCATGAATGACTTCCATAATTCCAAAGGAATTATACATCAGGTTAGTTGTGTAGAAACACCACAGCAAAATGGTTTGGTTGAAAGGAAGCATTCACACATACTCAATGTTGCTAGAGCTATTAAGTTTCAAGCTAATTTACCTCACCAATTTTGAAGGGATTGCATTCTCACTGCTACACATCTTCTCGATAGAACACCAACCTCAGTCCTTGGTGACAAGTCTCCCTATGAGATGCTTTATCAGTTCAAACCATCATATACTCATCTTAGAGTCTTTAGTTGTTTGTGTTATGCTTCTACTCTAAAACAAAATCGAACAAAGTTTGATCCCAGGGCTATACCTTGTATTTTTCTTGGATATCCTTATGGCATGAAAGTATACAAATTGTACAATTTCCAAACCAACACCACATTCACTTCCAGAGATGTCTATTTCCATGAAAAAATATTTCCTTTTCATCACCCAACTCCTCAATTCTATGTCAAAACTTACTATTCCTTTATAGCATAATCCTCTTTTGTTTCCAGCACCAGAAAATTCATATCCTGATGACACTCTCCCAACTTCAGAGTCCATTCTCTTTTCATCTAATCATTCCTCAAATTCCAGTACATCCAATGAAGGAAACTCTTCTACCTTTACTCCACCAGTAGTTTCTACTTCACAACATATCATACATGTCTGTAAGTCTATCAGTCCTAAAAGAACTCCTTCTTACTTAAGAGACTATCATTACAGCCTAGTTTCTCAAGTGCATATCCTTCAATCAAAATTTGTGGCAAAAGGTTATGTATCAGGGAAACAATATCCTATTTCAGATTACTTGGATTATAGCATGTTGTCACCTGCACAAAGATAATACACTCTGCCTTATCAACTATGTATGAACCTCAGTCTTACGATGAAACTTCTTAATGTCCAGATTGGTGCTAGGCCATGGATTTAGAGCACCAAGCTCTTGCTTCTAACAATACCTGGACTGTTACCACACTTCCTACACATAAGAAACTTACGAAAGATGTATGTTTAATACTCCCATCTTGCACAATAACCATTTGAATCGAGTTCTCCCTAAAGGTTTTGTTAGTAGGTTTGCCACTTGTTCCTGTGAAGTTGTGTGGAACATCTTCACTTCTCATGCTTGTACTTTTTCCCTAATGAGATGACAATCAATTTCAAGGTGTTTCGTCCTCTCATGAAACACTGGATTAATAGCTATATGAATGGAAAATTGATTATCACAAAATAATAAGGTCGCCTTGGTGTGCAAGACACTTAAGTCATGTAATATGTTATTCAACCAACTCAATTCACAAACTGCAGTTGCCATAGAACGATATTATGCTTCGACTGAGGATCTTGAAAATGTATGTTCTATCTTGTTAACTAAGGATTAGCACACCTTCCAAGGTATATGGCACCATACAAGAGATCGGACATATTATATCATTGTCAAAAGTTTCACGACGAAACATGTCGTCGATTTAGATTTCGAAATGCACGTGAAAGTTTTAATTATCGACACTTATCATGTCAAAATAGTACTGGACATACATTTGGAGTCTGAAAAAATAAATAAAAAATTTTGGACCGTATGCCAAACTACACGTTTCTTATGCAAGTCACGATTGTTGTAGCGACAATGGGTATTCACAACTTCCTGTGAGTGAATCGGGTAGTTGATGAGGCAATCACTCAAGTAATGACAAGTCCTACTGCGCCAGAGGTGGAGCTACCAAATTGGATCGATGAAGTAGCAATCGAGATAAATGCTACAGAGATGCCATGAGCGAGTTGGACTTGTAAGGATTTTAATCAAACATGTGGGATTATATGTGAAATATTGTGTATTAAATTAAAGACTATCAATTATGGTTAAATCCGTTTAAAGTGATCTAATAAAGTTTCGATATTTTGGATTTTGAAACATTTAATTAAAGTATGGACTTTTATGCGTAGAAACCAGGCATGTTCATAATTTCATGATGGACCGAATTAGGTTAACGGGTTGTTTATATATATACGGTTATGGTCCCCGGATCACACATTTTGATTCATTCTATTCTGACTCCCATCATCGAGGAGAAATAAAGAACTACGTGTTGATCTGGAAGACTAAAACCGCAAGACTAAATCATTGTATTAATCATGTTTGATTCAGGTACGCTTCAACTTCAGTTTACATATTCTTAATGATCCAACATGAATGATTATTATGACATTAAATTATTTTCCCAATAAATGGTATCAGAGTCTATTCATGTTAAATAATTGAGAATCAAAAAAATTTAATTTGGTTCTTATATATTTTTATGGTTTTCAAATTTAACAATTTCGGATTTAGTTTTATTAAATTGAACATTAATCGATTGGTCTTCCATGATTTTCTGTTCAATTTTTTTTTAATTCTTTTACGATAGTCATGCTGGCTACAGCGAAGCAACGCATTGCAGTGCGGTGCAGCGTCGCACACAGACGCGCAGTGCTGTGCATGATGCAGTACCACGCTGTAGTGGCATTGGTGAATTAATTAATTTAGAATAATAAAAGGTGTTTGTGTGTGTCTTATTTATGCGAATATTTGATCGGCCCAAAGGAATGCCAATATTTGACTGAATTATACATACACATGTGATGGTAATTATGTAACGATTATTTGGTTTAACGTGTGATCAATAAATCGGTTCAACATAAGGTTTATTGATTGACATGTTTCTTTATTGTCAGTGTTGGACCACTACAACAAGAGTACCACTTACAAGTCAATATTTATGTCCAAAGACTAAATATTGATGTTTGCTAGGTATCTTGTAACGGACCCTCCCATTATTTGAAATTATTATTTGCATATTAAGGATTTTGAGCTTTTCCAATTAATTATTCTCTGATTCAGTATTAGGTTCTGCTACCAATATCTTTGCTAGCATCAATTCAATTCCAATACATAATGGCACCAACTTTAAGGCATGGCGAGAGAACGTAATGATTATTCTCGGAGTCATGGATCTGGACCTTGCTTTAGGGTCGATCAACCTACTACACTTACTGATAAAAATACCTCTGATAACAAGAGGGAGATGAAAAAGTGGGAACGATCGAACCACATAAGCTTGATGGTCATAAAACGTGCTATTCCAGAAGCATTTCGGGGCACTATGTCCGATAAGGTGACTACGACTAAGGGTTTTCTTGAGGACCTTGAGAAGAGATTTGCCAAGAATGAAAAGCCTAAAACTAGTATACTTTTGACAAACTTTATCTCAATGATGTACAAAGGCAAAGAAAACATATGGGAGTACATTATGAAAATGTCTCGCATTGCTTCAAAACTAAAAGCACTCAAGTTGGATTTATCTGAAGGCTTATTAGTGCACCTTTGGTTCTAATATCTCTTTCAGCACAATTCAATTAATTCAAGCCAAAAGGACTTATGGTCCCTTAATGAGCTCATCTCACACTGGGTCCAAAAAGAGAAAAGATTGAAGCATGACAGGCAGAAAGTACTCATTTAGCCACCACTTCTAAGGATAAAAGGAAAATTGATAAGGAATCTATGGATACAGTATCACAAAAGAAACAACATAATGACCAAACTGTGGGTGGATGTTTCTTCTATGGAGTTGCAGGTCATAAGAAGAAGAATTGTACCAACTATCACGCATGGCGTGCCAAGAAATGTATTCTTCTTCATTTGATTTGTATTGAGGTTAATTTAACTTCAGTACCTAAACATTCATGGTGGATAGATTCTGGTGCAACAACTCACATCAATCTGTCTATACAATGTTGCTTGAGTTTTTGAAAACCAAGTGATGGTGAAAGATACATCTATGTTGGCGACGGCAAAACGGTGGAAGTAAAAGCAATAGAAAATTTTAGATTTTTGTTAAAGACTGAATTTTATTTAGTTCTTAATGAGACATTTATTGTATCGTCTTTTCGACGGAATTTGATTTCTATTTCTATTTTGAACAAATCTGGTTATTCTTGTTCATTCGGGAATGGAAAATTTAGTTTGTTTCATGATTCAAGATTGGTTGGTTTCGATTCTTTATCAGGTTATGATAATCTTTATTTAATTGATACAATTGCTTCTTTTAATGAATCATTGCATATAAATACTCGATGTATAAAGAAAAAATTAACCGGCGAGAATTCTACCTCATTAGGCACAAGAGATTAAGTCACATCTCCAAAAAGTGAATTAAGAGACTTGTGTCTAACGAAATTCTATATCTCTCTAACTTTACAGATTATGATATGTGTGTTAACTGTATAAAGGGAAAACAAACCAATAAAAGGAGATTTCAATCCAACAGGACATCGAACGTCTTAGAATTTATACATACAGACATTTGTGGAGCATTCTCCACGGCTTCTTGGAATGGTCAACAATATTTTATAACGTTCATAGATGAATTTTCAAGATATAGCTATATATATCTCAGTCATGAAAAATCATAGTCGCCGGATGTGTTCAAAAATTATAAAACTAAAGTTGAGAACCAACTCGGCAAAATGATCAAAAGCGTCGATCTGACCGTGGTGGTGAATACTATGGTAGATATGACGGTTCAGGTGAACAATGTCCAAAAATTCCTAAAAGAATGCAGTATCGTCCCACAGTACATTATGACGGATTCGCCCACTATGAATGGTGTCGTTGAAAGACGAAATAGAACGCTTAAGGACATGGGAATGAGTATGATTACTCATTTTACCTTGCTAGATCACTCTGGGATGAATCATTAAAGACCACTATATATATACTTAATAAAGTTCCAACTAAGGCTACTGATAAAACCCCTTATGAGCTTTGGACAAGTAATATGCCTAGTTTGAAGTACGTACACATTTGGGGATATCCATCTGAGGCAAGGTCCTATGGCTAAATGAAAAGAAACTGGATGCAAGGATTATCAGTTGCTATTTTATTATATATTTTGAAAGTCCAGGGGTTACAAGTCTTATGATCCCACAACTAAGGCATTTTCGAGACGACAAATACCTGATTCTTTGAGGATGTTAAGTTTGCGGGGGAGAGAAAGGGTTACAGACTTTGTCTTTGAGGAAGAATATGTTGAAATTTTTCCAATTGCCATTGACAATGATCAGGATCAGGTTTCTATCCCTGTCATTGTTCAAGAAGTAACTACGAATCAAGACAATGTCATTATAACTCCCTCCGAAGGTCAACAACTTGTTCCAGAAGAACAAACGTTACAGCCTCAAGAACTAATGCCATTAAGAAGATTCACTAGAGAGAGGAGAAGTGCGATTTTGGATTATTACATCGTATTTCTCCAAGAATATGAAGTTGACATTGGAGTGGTGGAAGATGATTCGATCAACTTCCATCAAGCAATGAAAAGTTCTAACTCTCAAAAGTGGCTTTATACCATGAATGAAGAGATAAAGTATATGAAAGACAACGACGTGTGAGACTTCGTTCCATTACCTGAAGGTGAGAAACACATTGGTTGCAAATGGATATTTAAGACCAAGAAGGATTCGAAGGGTGACGTGAAGAGGTATAAAGCTCGTCTTGTCGCAGAAGGCTTTACACATAAAGAAGGCATCGATTATAAAGAGTCACTCTCTCCGATTTCTTCGAGAGACTCTTTCAGGATTATAATGGCATTGGTAGCCCATTTCGATCTTGAGTTACATCAAATAAATGTTAAGACAACGTTTCTCAATGGTGACATTGATGAANCAGATGTATGTTAAGACAACGTCTCTCAATGGTGACATTAATGAAGCAATCTACATGATACAACCAGAAAACTTTGTGTCGGACGATGCAAAGCAATTAGTTTGTAAACTAAAGAAATTCATCTATGGACTAAGACATGCCTCTCGTCAATGGTATTACAAGTTTCATCAAGCGACCATCTCATATGATTTCGAGATGAATTTGGTCGATTATTGTATATACCATAAATTCAGTGGAAGCAAGTATATTTTTCTTGTTTTATATGTCGATGACATATTGCTTGCCAACAACGATATAGATTTATTGCAAGAAATTAAGAGATTTCTAGTAAGAAATTTTGAGATGAAAGATCTTGGTGATGCCTCTTTTGTATTAGGAATTCTGATACACCAGGATCGTTCTCGAGTATTTTTAGATTATCATGAAAAAGTTATATAATAAATGTACTTAAAAGATATGGCATGCAAGATTGTAAATCAGATGACACCCATGTGGCTAAATGAGACAAGTTCAATTTAAATCAGTGCCCCGAAAATGACTTGAAAATTAAAGAAAAGTAGAAGATTCCTTATTTTTCAGATATAGGAAGTCTGATGTATGCTCAGGTTTGTACGCGTTCGGATATAGCGTATATTGTTGGGATACTAGGGAGATATTTAAGTAACCTGAGAATGGATCATTGGAAAGCAGTCAAACGGGTCATGCGGTATTTACAGAGAACAAAAGACTACATGCTCACATACAGGAGATCGAATCAATTGGAGATCATTGGTTATTTTTATTCCAATTTCGCGGGATGTCAAGATAGTAGGAGATCCACTTCAAGTTATATCTACCTGCTTGCTGGAGGTAGTATTTCCTAGAAAAGTGTTAAGCAGACACTCATAGCTACTTCCACCATGGCAGTAGAGTTTGTAGCGTATTATGAGGCATTGAATCATGGAATATGGCTGTGAAATTTTGTCGTTGGGCTGTGCATTATGGACAGTATAAAAAGACCACACAAGTTATTTTGTGACAATAAATCAGCAGTACTGTATTCCAATAAGAGCTCGACGAAATCAAAACATATATAGATCAAGTTCCTGGCTGTTAAAGAAATAGTTTGAAGTGGACATGTGTCAATAGAACATATTGGGACAAAGTCCATGGTTGCAGATCCGCTTACTGAGAGATTGATACCCAGGTCTTTCATGAGCACACTGCTCATATGGGTGTAATATCTCTTGAAGATATCTAGTTTCAGTGGAAGTTTGTATTTTTGTGCTTTTCATTTTAGACACGTATATTGTCATTTTGGATATGGTTTATGATTAAAGTAATTTTCAATTATAAAGTTTTTTTTTTTTTTTTTGTTTATTATCTCTGAACTTATTTGAAA
>CAIGRB010166890.1:6864-24614 GCA_903798255.1 Fraxinus quadrangulata
ACAGTTCTCCTATAAATACTAGGCTCATCATTTAATTTATTAGACCTTTAGTTGCATAATTTTATTTTCTCTCCATTGGTTGTTAATAAAGTATTCGGTTCCTCTGCCAATTCTCTTATTCTTACTTGCTTTCTTTTAATCTTATTTTTCTTTGTGCGATCTATACTTCGTATCGCCTCATATCACCTCCTGAAATTCCTAACAAGTGGTATCAGAGCTAAGGTTCAGTAGTTCTGTAGAGCAAGGATTTGATTCGTTTGAGGTTTTTGTTATCAGTGGCTACCATGAAGTATGATATTCCGCTATTGGATCACAGTACAAAATTTTCGTTGTGGCAAGTGAAGATGAGAGCTATATTGGCGCAGATGGATTTGGATGATGCTTTGTCGAAATTTGATAAAATGCCCACAACTTGGGCAATAGAGGAGAAGCAACAGAAGGATCAAAAGGCACTTTCGCAGATTCATCTTCATCTATCTAACAACATTCTTTAGGACGTCTTGAAGGAGAAGACAGCAGCTGCATTGTGGTTGAAGCTGGAGCAATAATGTACATCTAGCTGTGTTTAAGGAGATTGTTGCTGATCTAGAGACGTTAGAGGTAAAATATGATGAAGACGACTTGGCCTTAATCCTCTTGTGCTCGCTGCCTAGTTCGTTTTCGTCGTTTAAGGACATAATTTTGTATAGTCATGACACACTCACCATTGAAGAAGCATATGATGCTTTGTTCTCAAAGAAGAAGTTGAAGCATCTTGTCGGAGCTAGTTTCAGAGGTGATGAAGCTCTGGTGGTTTGTGGTGATCGGCGAATGGGTAAGTCGAGAGTGGATTTCAGCAATAGGACACATCAAGAAGGATTGCGAGAAGTTGGATGGTAAGGGTAATTTAGATGCAAATCATTGGAGACAATCAGAGACTTCAGGTGAAACAGACATCGCAGAGAACTTTGTACATGAAGGGAAATTTTTGACTATTTCTGAAGTGGAATCCAAGCATGACGAGGAGTGAATTTTAGATACAGTTGGTACGTTTCATATGAGTCCCAATAGGGATTTGTTTGAATCATATGAAACGGTGATGCCAGGTGCTGTTGTTATAGGAAACAACAAATTTTGTCGGGTAGCTAGAATTGGGAAAGTCAGATTGAAGTTGAAACACTTGGCCAGGTTCGACCTGTTCCAGACTTGAAGAAGAACATCATCTCGCTGGGTACTCTGGAATCAAAAGGGTATACGTTCTTTTGTGCAGGTGGAGTCTTGAAGGTTCTGAAGGTGTCCGTGTTGTATTGGAAGGGCGAAGATAGTCCCAGTTCTACATTTTGCAAGGTTGTGCAGAATCAGTGAAGAAACATCAGCACAGGTTTGGTACCGTGGTGGATATACAATTTGGTACAGTACCATTGGGAGTTGGATCTGGGTATATTTTGGAGAATACTACTCTGTCGAGTTTGGGGAATATGGGTAATTCCACTTTACCACCACAGTCTGTGGTTCCATTGTATTCAACGGCTAGGGAGAGATCCATTGGAAATATGTACGGGGATGTTGATATGGATTGATATGGATGAGCATGCTTTTGGAGTTATTGAAGGTGACGAGTCTAGCCAGAGGCCTTCAGTTAAAGCATTTAGTGGTGATTCTATTACATGGTGTGTTTCGACCCTATTTGGTAAATTTTGAATTCATTATTAATTTTGGAAACCCAGGGGGTTGTGTTCATTTGTTTCTGTGTTTGGATATCGTGGAAGAGGAAGAATATTTTCGAGTATTGGAGAGGTTTGGTTCAAGTTAAGGAGTTTAGTATGTTTCGCTGTAGTTGGACTTAATTTTTCTAGGTGGAGAATTTCTGGAGCTTCGTTTATTGCACTGAAATTTGTGTCAAGGTGGAGATTGTTGGGTTTTGTGACCTAAATTGGGTCCAAATTGGGTCTAGGGTTTTGTGTTGTGGAGTATTGGGCTTGAAGATGTTAAAATAGGGTCCAAGAAGGAAAAAAGACGGATTGACGGTGCTGGACGATCGATCGACTCCCACTCGAGCAAGAGGAGCAAAATTGAAGCAGGGAATACTTCGCCCGCTTGTCGCCGACAGCCCGTCTCCCGCTCGTCGCTCGAGCTTCACTTGAGCGACGGGCCGTAATCTTTTCCCGTATTTTTCAGTTTTACGCGATTTTTTGACATAGTTTCCTTGTTTTAGGGGTTTCGACGGTTCTCCTATAAAAACTAGGCTCTTTATTCAGTTTATTAGACCTTTAATTGCATAATTGTATTTTCCCCCCATTGATTGTTAATAAAATATTCGGTTCCTCTACCAATTCTCTTCTTCTTACTTGCTTTCTTTTAATCTTGTTTTTCTTTGTGCAATCTATACTTTATATCGCACCATATCACCTCCTCAAATTCCTAACAGAAAATATAAAAAAATCTGGAATTCAACTCGAAAAAATAGATTGTGAATTGGAGTTGTGGATCAAAAGTTGTAATATTTGAAGTCAGGTCAGGCGAGTAGATTTCGCTAGCTTGGGTACATGTTGGTTGGCATTTCCACACACTATCATCCTGGTCAGCACCTCGATGTGCACGTATTTCCAGTGTGTGCACGCACTGGGTGGCGTTCACACTTGCCAAAGGTCATGGATTCCAACATGGTTTGGTTAAGGACAATTTGGAAAGTTCTCCCATGGGACTTCAACTCTTGCAGCCTAGACCTACACACACACACACACACACACACACACACACACACACACACACACACACACACACATATATATATATATAGATTTTCAGGTTTCTTTGAGTTGAAGATAAGATTGAAAAGATTCGTTCATCTTCTTTTTCATAGAATAAAAATGTAATGTCTATATTAATTTCTTATTCTGTTGATTTGTTCGCCATGTTTCTTGGCAGATTTAATTTTTAGGACTAAATCATATAGCTATTTAATTCTCTTCATGTTTCAATTCATTTTTTGAATTTTTCTTTTTATAAATTGTAATAGATTTGCTTGGTTGACGTATTTTCATGTTTGAGAATGATGGTTAAATCACATGACATAATTTCTAAACCTTTCTTCTTATCCTATACAAAAAAACAAAACTACAACCCAACTTTCTCTTGCCTTATTAACATTTCAAAGTAATAGGGTAGGAATTTGGTAAATTTCAATTATGATTCATACTAAGAATGTCAAAACCGGCCAGAAAAGGCTTTAAAAACAACCATAAATGGAAAACCCTCAATTCTCTCGCAAATAATTTAAGAAAATCCTCAAACCATCACTTAACATTAAATGTTGCAGGCTAAGTTGGAGGTGGGTCATGAGTTGATTTTCTTGGTTTAATGGGTGTGTGATCATGGCTGGAGAAGAGACTCACGCAAAGCACAACAAGGATTTTCATGTGCGTGCATGTAGGTTGCCAGTAATTATTGTTTTATGGATGTCACACACACACACACACACACACATATATAAAATATGGTGATAATGTAATGTAAAAATATGTTATTGAGTTCGACGTGCATTTCACGTGATTTGCTTGGCCTCACGGTTGAATTATATTTTCAATATTGGTTAACTAGACTTTTTATTTTTATTAACACTGTTGGTTTATATTTATATGTAAAACATTAATATACAAGATTTACATAACATCGAAAACACGGAGAGAGACTAATACGGAAAAGGGTTAATTATCCCAAAACATTCCTATCATTTGCACATATGGTGTACTTGTTTTGAGGATTTGGAATTCTGAATTCAGCAGGTTTCGGTTGAGAGTACAGAGAACCAATTTCGAATTGCTTCTCATTGGCCGAATTGAAAATTTATTGGGGGCCTCCAAGTTCATGGTAGCTAATGGACCTTCATATCTATAAAATTGTGGAAGAAAAACCATAGTACTTGTGGTACCAATGATAGATTTTTGCTTATCCATGCGAAAAGAGAATCTTGAATAACACGTGAAGCACCTTTCGAGGATTTAGATTTTTGTCGTCTTCCTGAGTTTTCTTTCTCAAGACATAGCGGACATTTGTTCTACAAAATCAGATTGCCTTTTTAGAAATACCTCAATGAAGTAGAGCCGAAAATTGTTAAAGATAAATGTGATTAGTCTATCTATATCCAACCTTAAACATATTCTTATTAGTTTAGTGACCTTAGTTATTTCCGTAGATATTAGAATAGATGAATCCAATCTATGGTAAAATACACTGATTGATCAATAAAAAAATCTTATTCTCACTTCAATTTTTCATTTGTTTCTACTTCTTCAACAAAAGTAAATTAAACAATGGAAAAAAAAAAAAAAACCAAATGAAATTTTTAGAAAAGTTAAGCTCTTACAGTTTAAGGAAGATGCATGCTTCTTGGAGCTTTCACCAGCGCTACGAACACCAGACCATAACCAACTAAGATCCTTAGAATGATGTTGCTGTGAAAACAGTGAACTATTATTAAACTCTTGATTTTCTTCCCTGTTGAACCTCGGGTGGTGATTGGAATACTTATAAGTTGTCGACTCCATCTCAAAATTCGTACCAAAAGTTGCAAAAATACCCTTAAATTTGCCCCAGCAATCAACAGTCGAATTTGTTAAGATTTGAGGTTCCATTTTAAAAGGTCAACCTTATTAAGAGGAGTAGCACAAACTCTTATAAATATATTTATGTTTTCATATTTGTTTGATGTGAGATTTTATCCTTTAACATATCCTTTCAAGATGGTGGCTCGTTTGAGCCGACCAATCTTGAAATTCGGGTGCTCAATTTTTTTAAGTCTTAATCGGATCGAATTGCTCGTTAGAGCTTAACAGGCTCTGATACCATGTTAAGATTTGAGGTTCTATTAAGAGGAGTATCCAAAACTCTTATAAATTGGTCTATGTTTTCATTTTTATTCGATGTGGGATTTTATCTCTTAACCGAATTCAAAATTTGAAATTTCGCATTATGGCTTGATTTTCTCCCCAGCAAAATGAATCAGAGGCGGTAATTATAATTTCGCCACAGCAAACTATGATATGCGAGAGCCAGAGAGGCTTTTCCCTTCTCATCAGTTTTGCCTTACTTGGGAATTTTTCTTCCATTTTTTTCCTTCTCTCAACGCACAAAAAGAGTTCATTTCTTCATCATTTCGGCCATTTTTAATTGTTCGCTAAAATAACAAGTACACAATATCACGACTAGTATTATAACAGTGAGGTAAAGTGTCGTTCCCTCAATTTAAGGACTTGAATTTTTTTTTATTGTTGCTATACTATGGTTAGAAGTAAAAATTTTAAAAAGTGAATCTGGCTCTTGTTCATTTAAAGTTAAGTGGCACATTGCAACTAGCTTGGCAACTGCCAAATACTCAGACATTAAGCAGAACCACGAGCTTTGTTGAAATAAGAAAAAAAGAACAAACTATTAAAGTCGTACAAGCCGTAAGACAGAACAAATGGAAAAGCAACTTGCAAAACCAATAATTACAATGACCAGCCATATCAGATGAAGCTAGAGGACAAAGTTGTGTTCCACCAAGTAGGTTCCTGGAGAGTTACTGCATAATTGGATAGAGCATTGATCTGCAACTCTGTTTCCTTCCCTGTAAATATTTAATCTGCAAAAATTCGTCTTGGAGATATAGTGCAAAAACAATTCCCATTTACAGCGGACCTGCCGAGGTACCTCCTTTGAACTGATGTTTAGAAATTGCACTGCATATTCGCAGTCACTTTTCCGAGCATAAATTATACCATGTATCATTGCCAGCTGTTTCAACTGGGGCAGATCCGGGAAAAATTTTAAGACAGGCTAATACACACACACACACACACAAAAAAAAAAAAAAAAATTACACGTACAAAAATTGTTTTTACTTAATTTTTTTTAAAGGTGAATTGGGCTGGGGGACAGGCTGTAGCACAGCCCAGTCCCCCTAGATCCGCCAATGTGTTTCAAAGGCCCGTCGAACCAAAATTGGAACTGCAAAGCACCCTTTGACAAACCCCCTGACTAGTGTGAAACACTCATTGACAAACAGCGGGTCCCGAGCTGATTACATTAAGAATTAATCTGAAGAGATTGACAAACTTGGATTAGAATTTAGAAGTGTTAGGATTCGCAATTAACCATTGGTATCCCATTTAATTACGCCTATTGAGTTCTAACAATTATTGTGATCGTGATGATGAGATTATCCAACTTATTTAACAATCTTTCTCTCTCGAGTAAAGTTAAATTAACCTAAGATGTAAAGTTCTCTTTATGCAAATCACGACAAATCTAAGCTCTTTTGTTCACAATAAAGTCACACACGTTTACACAAACCATATAATTATAAAGTGATGTAAAAATGAGTGAGCTGATTCGGAACTTTTGCCCAGGTAAGGAATCGGCAAGGCCCAGTCCTGTTAAAGGACCAGCCTATGATGGCTGTAAAAATATGAACAAGCCCGGGACTGGCCACAACCCGGAACTGTGTTGATCCGGTCTTGTTTGTCAAAGTTTTGTTTAATATAGCCCTTGTTAATTCTCATTATTTTCAAAATATATTTTTCTCTCACTTATTTTCAATCACACATTTTTCAATAAAATAATATTACACGCAAATCCAAAATCTTTTCTTATTTTTTAAGAGCACATTCTCGATCAAAATGCTGTTTCCAAAATATATTTTGTTGAGAAAATGGGGCTCAAACTGGCTCATACTATTTTGATTCTTATACTTTTTTCTCAACAATTTTTAAGTGAAATTGAGAATCCAAAATTTCAATTATTACTTATAGAAAATGATTTTAAAACAAGTAATAAAAAAAAAAAGAAGAAATGAACTAGATAAATTATAGCTTAGATTTTGCCTTCTTTGCATACGGCTGTGACAGTCTTCCTTCTTTTGTGACGACCTTTTGCAGTAGAAGTTTATCACACTTTTGTAGTCAGCCTTCTTTGCTGATAGCCATCTTTTACAAAAGGCTGTCATAGCCTGGTAACAGCTGATGTCAGCCCTATAAAATTTTGGAAATTAGATTTTTAATACCGTTGGGCTTGATCACGAGTCTAATTGGCCTAGCTTAGACTTTTCATATTTCGGTCTGTGAACTAACTTACTCGAATGATGGGCTAGTTCATATGCCACTTTTATAGTGGCAGGTCCTAGGATGGCCATGCTAGATCCGTCCGATTTGAAATCTCTAGAAGTATATTTCTATTTCATATTCGAATCATGATTTTATCGTTAGTACTAAATTGGTATTTTCCTTTTAGTTTCATGAAGAATTCACAAACTTTTCATAAATTTGACAAATTTATGAAAATCATTTACATCCAACACTAAATCATTGTGTATATATGTTTTCTCAACAAGTGATTTTGGTTAAATCAAGCTTTGGGTTTGTTCTCTTCGGATCTATCACATACACTAAACAATGTTGTTTCTGAAGTAAGTGAAGGAAAAAAATTAAAAATAAAAAGGAAATATGGACGAGGCATCAGGAAGAGTGACCAATTTTATCGTCTCTTTTAATATAAGTTAGATATGTAATACTAATGTATTACACGTGCTTATACGTATGTTGCCTATAATTATTGTTTTATGAATGTTAAATTATTATTATTTACTATTTCTGAAATTGAATAAATATGCTGATAGTATAACTTAAAAATATGTTCTTGAATTTGACGTGTGTTTCACGTGATTTGCATGATCTCACAGTCGAATTATATTTGCAACATTGGTTAATTAGACTTTTTATTAACTATGTTAGTTCATATTTAAATGTAAAACATTAATGTACAATATTATACACATAACATCAAAAATACAGAGTGAGATTGATACGGAATAGTGATAATTAGTACAAAACATCCATATCGTTTGTATAAATTGAGTTAATCATCCATATCTTTCAAACTTGGCATTTACAACCCGATTTCAACATTTTCTTGCAGAGTTGGTCCTTTTCATCTAATTCTATTAATTTCTTCCATCAAACAAACACGTGGATTGCACTCATATAATTTGAAAAGCGTAATTCATTCAGGCCACTGTATATGTTTTCGGTGGTTATATTGCCTACATTTTAATTGTAGTTAAGTTTTTCAATTTTTGCTCGTTGTAACAATCATTTTCTTAACTTTTTTCGTTGAATTCTTATGTTCAACCTTCCATTCATTAGTACGTCTCATTTTTTTATGATAATTTATATCAAAATATTTTATTTTCATGTTTCGAAATGAGGATAAAATATTTTTTTCAGTTTTTATTTATTCATGTTTTAAAAATATCGTCAGAAGATAAGTTATTTTGTGCCATTTCAACGGACTTTTGAACGTAAAACTGTTACAAATAAAAATTGTGTTAACTAGTAGAAAGTTTGAGAATAAAATGACATGAAAAATTGTTAGGGACGTAAGTGCTATAATGAGCAAAGATTAAGAACCTTAATTGCAACTAAAATATGGTGCAAGAAATAAAAATTATAGTGTAAATATAATTACCCATATATTTTTCTCACCTAACCCGTTCTCTCTTCAACTGCATTTTTATAGTATAGAACGGTAGAAATCAAATAGCTGCAAGCCTAAATGTTCATAATTATAAATATTCAAGATTCACGAATAAAGAACATTTCTTAATCTTTGTATATAGAAATAGATTAAACTTCAAGTTTTACATGCAAATAATCTAAACTCTGGGACAAATGGTATTAAATTCATGATTTGAAATGAGGATTTATAGATCATGTTATGTCTTTTAGGAAAAGAAGAAGGGAAATTAGCACAAAATATCCCTAAAGTTTGCACTTATTACACATATGGTGTACTTGTTTTGAGAATATGGAAGAATTTAGTAGGGTTTTGGTTGAGAGTACCAAAAACCATTTCAGAATTGCTTCTCATTGGACTGAGTTGAAAATTTATTGGGGGCCTCCAAGTTCATGGTACCTGATGGACCTTCATATCTATAAAATTATTGATGAAAAACTATAGGACTTGGGTACCAAGGATATAATTTTACTTTTCTGTGCCAAAAGAAGAATCTCGAATAGCATGTGAAGCACCTTTTGAGAATTTAGATTTTGTGGTCTTTCTTGCTCCAGACATTTAGTGGACATTTGATCTACAAAATCAAATAACCTTTTTAGAAATATCTTAATGAAGTAGAGCAGAAAATTATTAAAGATAAATGTGATTAGTCTAATCTTAAATCCAACCTTAAACACTTGTTTTACTCTAGTGATCTCATTAGTTATTTCCATGTATATAGAATAGACGAATCCAAACTATTGTAAAAAAACACCGATCGATAAATTTCATTCTCGCATCAAATTTTCATTTGTTTCTACTTTTCCAACAAAAGTAAATAAAAAATAGGCAAAAACACAATTGAAATTTTTAGAAAAGTTAATCTCTTACAGTTTAAAGAAGATGCATGCTTCTTCGAGCTTTTACTTGTGCTACGAACACCAGACCATAACCAAATAAGATTTTTAGCATGACGTTGCCGTGAAAACATTGAACCATTGAGTAAACTCCGATTCTCTTCCCTGTTGAACCTCAGGTGGGGATTGCAGTGAGAAAAGGGTTTATCCACAAATTCTTTCGCACCCACATTGAAAGAACTGGATATAGTCCCCAATCCATCGAAGACAAAAATTGCTTTGCAGGAATTGTGCAGTCAATAATGATTTTTTATCCCTGAAACGTGAACTTTTATAATTTTGACTACTTATGTTTGCTGCCATTTAATTTCTTCCTTTTTTCAATATACATATATTTGATATATATGCCATAACAATACAGTTGAAGAGATGGATTAGGTGGGAATTTTTTTTCAATGGATTGACAAAATTACCGTTCTCAAACGATTTAAGTAAAATTCACGTGTCTATTTGATGGAAGGAATTAACACAATAAGAACAAATGACCAACTCCGCAAGAAAATGTTGAATGAGGTTGTAAATGCCAAGTTTGAAACGATACGAATGATTTATGCAATGAGTGCAAATGAGAGAACTGTTTGGTGCTAATTGTCCTATCAAATAGCTATGCCTAACACAACACGCACAAAGACATTCAAAATCACCCTAGTTGACAACATCGTTGAACATTTTCTGAGAATAAGTTTAGTGTGTAAACCTGGATTTGACCGCTAGCTCGTACATTGATGGTAAACCTTAATCCCAATAAAAGTCATTGAACTAGTCTTGCACTACTCTACCCTAATGTGTGAAAATACCCTTGAAAATTACCAAAGGCAGGCCCGCTTTAGGAATTGAAGGAAAAGTACCTGCTTTGATGGAAATAGAGATCACATAGAGAGGAAAAATTATAAAAATAAAATGAAAGAAAACAACATGTGTAACGATCTTTGGCAAGAAAATAGTTACTGCTGCAAAGCTTGGCTTGTCTTGCACATCCAAATGGAGATCTGCAATATGATTCTAGTGGTTACTCACTCCTTTGTTATGAAATTAAAAAAAATTTGAATGACCTTCACTTTTTCATAAGATATGTTGGGAAATAAAGGGTAAACTTCATTAATGTTTGCTATACGATTAATGATTTGGACTTAATGATTTGGATTGATAGGTTAGAAGGCCAAACATTATTTGTTTACTTTATATTTCAACATGGTGTACAATTTGGTGATAGGGAGTAGAAACCCACTCAAGAAAGTTAATGTATGATTTGTTGGATGCATCGAGTTATTACATGTTTCTTATGTTGTTTTGCAGTTTGTTAGAATCTTACGATTTGGCTAATCTATCTCAGAAGAACATTGGAATATTCTGCCGAGGTAATTTATAATTGTTTTGCTCGGGGACTAGTAAATGTTTAAATTAAGGGGTGTTTGATATGAGTATTTTATGCTCCTATTTAGGTACCTAAATTATTGTAAAAGCTGCCCTATTGAGAATATTTTCTATAGATTTAGTTTTTTTTTTATGGTTAGGTAAAATTTGGCGTTCGAAAAAATTCATGCGAAACAAGCGTTAAACAACGGAAGAAGCTAACATTTTAAAATATCATGAGAAGATACATGAAATTCCACCTAGCATAAAAATATACTATTGGAGGCTAAATCGGAGGTGGGGGGCTTGAGTTTGATCGACAATGGGGAGAGTTGTTTTCTTGTCGATGGCCAGCTGTCTGAAGATAGAATTTGGGTTTAATGGATGTGTGATCATGGGTGGATTGGGGGGAGGGGGTGGAGAGGACTCATGTAGAGCATCAATAAGGAATTTTGGGTAAAGAAAGCTATGGGTTGCTCTGTTTGGATCCATCATATTCGCTAAACAATATTGTTTTTGAAGCAAGGAAAGAACAAAAAGGGAAAAATGGACGAGGCAGCAGTAACAAGTGATCAATTTATTGGCTCTTCTAATATATTAAATTAGATATATAATACTAATGTAGTGCACATGCCTGCACGTATGTTGCCGGAAATTATTGTTTTAGGGATGTTAAAGTTAATTTTTCCTAAAACTTTTGAAATCCGATAAACATGGTGATAATATCGTGTAAAAATATGTCATCGAGTTGGTCGTGCATTTCACGTGATTTGCACGGCCTCATGGTTGAATTATATTTGCAATATTGGTTAACTAGACTTTTAATTTTTATTAACTCCGTTTGTTTATTTATATCTAAAATATTAATTTAGAGGATTTACATAACATCGAGAATATGGAGAGAGGCTAATATGGAATAGGAGTAATTAGCACAAAACATCCCTATCATTTTCTCTCATTGCACCTACGGTGTACTTATTTTGAGGATCTGCAATACTAAATTCAGCAGGTTTCAGTTGAGAGTACAAAGAACCATTTTCGAATTGCTTCTCATTTGCCAACTTGAAATTTTATTGGGGGCCTCCAAGGTCATGGTACCTCATGGACCTTCAAGTCTATACAATTGTAGAGGAAATGTTGAGAAAAGGTTGACACTTTTGCTGTCACATTTTTGCTATCAAATGGTTGCTGAATTTTTGTATCTAATGTCATGCGATTTAAGTACAAATAGTTGATAGTTTAACTTTTGTAAGTTATCCAAGTATGGTATTATATATTGTTGTCAATTTGATAGATTGAAGTAGGTAGAAAGTTGTTGACAAGCATAGTGTGTTATTTATTATTATTATTATTATTATTATTATTTTTTTTTGCATTTTGCATTTCTTCAAAAACAGGGTTTAACCTTTCATTCTCTTGGAACATACAATCTTTCATGATATCAGAGCTCATTTGATCTTAGAAAGGGGACGGTAAGAAGGGAAGAAGAAGAACATGGGTAGCAGACAAAAGAAACCATCAGCAAAGTTATATTCAGTTGACACAAAAGTAAATGGTTTCAAGTGGTTTCTCAGCACCATTGCCCTCTACCTTCACTGAAGAAAATTAAAAATTCTAGACTGCAAAAATGAAGGCTTACCTTAAAGCTTACGATTTGTGGGAGATAATAGATACTGGAGTTGAGCCTCCACCCTTGAGAATAAACCTAACCGTAGCTCAGATTAAGCAGCATAGTGAAGATGTGGCCAAATGTTCAAAGCACTCTATTGTATTCAGTCTATCGTTTCAGATGCTATCTTCATAAGAATCATGACTTGTAAGATTGCAAAGTAGGCCTGGGATATTCTGAAAGAAGCATATCAAGGAAATGAAAGAACAATGCAGATGCAAGTACTCAACCTTAGAAGAGAATTTGAGACTTTGAAAATGAAGGACACTGAGGCTGTAAAGGATTTTTCAGACAGAATGATGAAGGTTGTAAATCAAATCAGACTACTGGGAGATGATTTACTAAATGAGAGAGTGGTGGAGAAGGTTTTAATAAGCCTTCCTAAAAATTTTGAAGCCAAGATATCATCACTGGAGGATTCTAGAGACCTATCATCTATAACCTTGGCTGAGTTGGTTAATGCCCTGCAAGGAACTGAACAAAGAAGGCTGATGAAGCAAGATGAACAAATACAAGGAGTTCTATTTGTTAAGGGTAAATGCAAAGCTCAAATGAGCCTTGGAATGAAGAAATTTCAGTCTAAAAAGAAGGAATCAGAAGGTAGCAAGTCTGGAAGCAAATATGATAAGTTTGCACCTTGTCCTCATTGTAAAAGAAAAAGGCACTCATCCAAATGGTGTTGGTATAAGCCTGGAGTTCAGTGTAGAGGCTGCAAACAATTTGGCCATATTGAAAAAGTGTGCAAAAAAGAGGAAAACAACCTCAGCATCAAGCAAAAATGGCAGAAAACCAGGATGAAATACTAGAAGAGCACATGTTCTCTGCTATCAAGGCCTGTAGTAAGGTTGAAACCTGGTTATTGGATAGTGACTGCACTCACCACATGACTGCAGACTCCAGCATCTTTGTTGAGTCGAACAAAGCTTACAGGTCCAGAGTTAAAGTGGGAAATTGAGACTTTGTAGATGTGGATGGCATATGGGTGATTGTTGTTCAGACTTCAACATGTATTAAACATATACCTGATGTTTTATATGTGCCTGAGATAGATCAAAACCTAGTTAGTGTAGGGCAATTACTAGAGAAAAATCATGTCTTGATGTTTAAAAATAAAGCCTGCACAATACTAGATGAAAATGGAAATGAGTTAATGAAAGTTCAAATGAGGAATAGAAGCTTTCCTACAGATTGGAAAAATGTCACTACTCATGCATGTTTAGCTGAAGAAAGTGAGTCTTCTTTATGGTATCGATGATTTGGTCTAGCTAGTCATACTTCACTTAGGCAAATGTATGACTTTAATCTTGTTAAAAGTTTGCCTAAAATCACTGATGATGCCAGTGTCTATAATGTCTGTCAACTTGGAAAGCAAACGAGATTGCCATTCCCCAAGAATAAGTCAAGACGGGTTGTCAATAAGCTTGAGTTAGTGCACTCAGATGTCTGTGGTCCAATGAAACACTGAATGGCAGTAGATATTTTATCCTCTTCATTGATGACTTAACCAGAATGTGTTGGGTCTATTTCTTGAAAGGTAAATCAGAAGTTGTAGCTGTGTTTCAAACATTTAAGAAAATGGTGGAGAATGAAAGTGGCTGCAAAATAAAGACAGTCAAAACTAATAATGGAAATGAGTATAGATGTGGACAATTTGACAATTTCTATAAAGCTGAAGGTGTTAAGCATCAACTAACCATTCCTGTTCTCCTCAACAGAATGGAGTCAGTGAGAGGAAAAATAGGAATGTGATGAAAATGGCTAGGTGTTTGTTGATTGAGAAAAAGGTACCTAAGGAGTTCTGGGCAGAGGCAGTTAACACTGCTGTTTATCTTCTCAACCGTTTGCCAACAAAAACATTAGAGAAGAAGACTCCATATAATGCCTGGTGTGATGTCAAACCAGATATCTGAAATCTGAAATTATATGGGAGTGTTTGTTACACTCATATTTCTGATGCAAAAAGGGATAAATTGAGTGATAAGGCTGAAATTGGGATATTAATTGGTTATTATAGCAATGCCAAAGGATATACGATGTTCAATCCTCACTCAAAAAAAGTAATCTCTCGCAGAGATATTAAGGTGAATGAAGAAGCTATGTTGAATTGGGAGGTAAGTTCTGTTGAAAAAACAACAAGAGGACTGATTCCTCAAAATAGAGAAGGAAGAATCAGTGAAGATGAAATAGAACCTAATGATGATTCAGAATCAGAAACTGTTAGTGAAAATAAGGCCTTTAGCTGATATTTATGCAAGATGTAATGCTGCTATAGTTGAACCTGCAAACTTTGATGAAGCATCTAAATAACCTGATTGGATAGCTGCAATGGAGGAAAAGATCAAGATGATTGAGAAAAATGAAACTTAGGAACTAGCTGACAAACCACTGGACAAGCAAGTTATTGGAGTGAAATGGGTATAAACAACTAAACTAAATCCAGATGGTTCAGTTAATAAGCTAAAAGCCAGACTGGTTGTTAAATTATATGCTCAGCAATTTGGTGTTGATTTCACTAATACTTTTGCCCCCTATTGCTAGATATGAGACTATCAGATTGCTTATGGCAATTGCAGCTCAAGAGGTTGAAAAATCTGCCAATTAAATGTCAAATCATCCTTCCTAAATGGCTACCTAAATGAGAAGATCTTCATAGAGCAGCCTGAAGGCTTTCCGATAGAAGATAATGAAGATAAAGTGTATTTATTAAAGAAAGTCTTGTATGGCTTAAAGCAGGCTCCAAGAACCTGGTATAATCGAATTGATAATCACCTTGATTATCTTGGTTTTACAAAGAGTTTGAATGAACAAACTTTGTATGTAAAACAACTGGAAGATGAAATGGTTATTATATGACTCTACGTTGATGACCTCTTGATCACAGACAGCAGCAACAAATCAATCAAAAAAGTGATTGATGAACTAAAAAAGGCCTTTGAAATGATTGATTTGGGTGAGATGCATTACTTCCTAGGAATGGAGATTTATCAAAATCAGTAGGGTATCTTCATGAGTTAAAGGAAGTTTGCAAAGGATGTGCTAAAGAGGTTTAACATGGAAAACTGCAAAGCTGTTAGCACACCATTAGTTCAGAATGTAAAATTATTGAAGGAAGATGGTGCAAAGTAGGTTGCTGCAAAGATTTATAGAAGTCTGATTGGTTGTTTGTTATATTTAACAACAACCAAACCCGATGTTACATATGCTGCAAATCTTCTATCAAGATTCAGACAATAGCCTAGTGAATTGCAATTTCAAGCAGCCAAACGAGTTCTGAGATATATCAAAGGAACTGAAGAAATGGGGATCTGGTTTAAGAAGTCAGAATTGTGCAAGTTAACTGGCTTCCTGATAGTGATTGGGTAGGGACCTTTGATGACATGAAGAGCACTTCTGGCTACATATTTTATGTTGGTTCAAGTATCATCTGCTGGAATTCTATGAAACAAAAAATGATGGCCCAATCAATAGCTGCTTCAGAAGCTACCAATCAAGCAATTTGGCTAAGGAAGGTGTTAGAAGATCTGACGTTCAAGCAAAATGAGGCCACAATTATCTATTGTGATAATCAATCCGCTGTTGCTATGGTAAAGAATCTAGTTTTTCATCGTAGAACCAAACATATTAAGATCAGATGCCATTCAATTAGAGAAGCTCAGGAAGGAAATGAAATAGAGCTGGTGCATTGTAATCTCATGATCAACTTGCAGACATATTAACCAAGTCTCTAAGCAAGGCAAGGTTTGAAATACTAAGAAACAATTTTAGTGTTTCTAGCAAAAGTGCCAAGGAGGAATGTTGAGAAAAGGTTGACACTTTCGCTGTCACGTTTTCCCTGTCAAATGGTTGTTGAATTTTTGTATCTAATGTCATGTGATNGTAAAGTTATCTAAGTATGGTCTTATTTATTGTCAACTTGATAGATTGGAGTAGGTAGAAAGTTGTTGACAAGCATGTGTCTTGTAAGTTTATATAAATTTAGCAAAAAAGAAAGCCAGTGTGTGTTCTTTTTTTTTTTTTTCAAAAACAGAGTTTAACCTTTCATTCTCTTGGAACATACAATATTTCAAAAAACCATAGGACTTGAGATACCAAGTATAGATTTTTGCTTATTCGTGCCAAAGGAGAATCTTGAATAACACATGAAGCACTTTCGAGGATTTAGATTTTCAACAGAAGTAAATTAAAAGTAGGCAACAACACAAATGAAATTTTTAAAAAAGTTAAGCACTTATAGTTTAAAGAGGACGCATGCTTCTTTGATCTTTACCAGCTCAACGAAAACCAGACCATAACCAAATAATATCCTAAGAATAATGTTGCTGTGAAAACAGTGACTTATTGAATAAACTCTTATTCTCTTCCGTGTTGAACCTCTGTGAGAAAAGGGTTTATCAACGAATTCTTTCCACCCACATTGAAAGAACTGGATGTATTCCCTGATCCATCAAAGACAACAATGGCAGTCAGCCTTCTTTTGCTGAAGGCTGTCATAGTCTTCTGCTAACAACTTATGTTAGTCTTATAAAACTTTGGAAATTAGATTTTTTAATATTAAAATGGGGCCCAATGGTTAACTGTCGGGCTTGATTAGTTTAACCGGCCTGGCTTAGACTTTTCATATTTCAGTCTGTGAGCTGACTTACTCTAGTTATGGGCCAGTTCACGTGCCACTTATACTTGGCAGGTCCTGGGAAGGTCATGTTTGGCCATTCCAATTTGACACCTCTTGAAGTATATCTCTATTTCATATTCAATCATGATTTTATCAATAGTGCTAAATTGGTACTTACCATTTAGTTTCAAAAAGATGTTCACTCGTTAACTTCGTAGCTGCATCTTCACAAACTATTCATAAATTTGGTAAATTTATGAAAATCATTAACATCCAACACTAAATCATAGCGTGTTTTCTATGTGTTTATAAGCACCGTGGTCGAAAGATATTTTTTATCAAACCACTTTTTATCCATACATTCCGTTGAATTCACAAGTACTAGCTACTTCTCCGCTGCTTTTTATCCTTATTTATATATAAAAAAGAATTTATAAACACTTTGCGAGACATACCAATAGTTAGAGTTGACACTCAAAATTGAAATTAAACAATCAACAGGGCTACATCTTTCGTCCTAACTAAATAGTTCAACAACCCATCATCAATTTACAAAAGCACCTTAAATTATATGAATTTGAGTACATAATAGAGAATTAATGTGTCGAAGCTAAACATCATTGAAGTGTAAGTGTTATGCCCTATGTCCAATCAATTTGGGACATAAACACTTTAAAATATATATATAATC
>CAIGRB010166890.1:25433-38575 GCA_903798255.1 Fraxinus quadrangulata
AAAGAAACCCTAGCCGCCATTCTTGTTCTCTGTGTGGATCACCATTGGAGGCTGGACAATTTGACAGCTTGGAGTGCAGATCGTGATCGTTCCAGTTCAAGAAAAAGTTTGCAGGAGTTTGCAGAAATCATCAAAGGTATAATTTCTATCACAATTTCTATCTAAACACAATGTAGATCCTTGTATGGGAATTGAAAATTGCTTATTTTTCGTTGCGCATGTTTAAGTAAATTCCCTACATGAAGTTCCCGCATTAAATCAAAACTTCAATCTTCTACATGAAATCAAAATTAGAATCTCGTAAGAAGTTGGTTTCTATCAATCATCACATGGAAACCTATCAGACAATGTACACACAGGACTCAATGTACAAAATTGATGGAAGTGGGACTATAAAGAAATTTTCAAGCAAGTGGATGTTAAAAGCTATATTCACTGGTAACCTGTCTAACAATGAGGGTGGAATCGACGTACAAAAATGATGGAAACGTGACTATGCAGACATTTTCAATGAAGTACATGGTAAAAAAATATATCATAAAAGGAAAATGTAGCCAATCAATTCAGAAACCCTTCAGTAGAAATGTGTTGGCAGCATACAATTCAATTTTTGAAGGGGAACAATGGCGTCCAAAGTTTTTACATTACCGCTTGGATGGAATATAGACTATTCCAGTCTTTTCATTATACCTCGCAGGCATAGTTTGGGTGGCTGGGGGAAGGGGCTCACGTAAAGCAGCAGCAAGTAATTTTGGGTAAAATAAAGCTTTGGGTTTGTTCTCTTTGGATCCATCACATACACTAAAGAAAAGGAAAAATGGATGAGGCAGCAGTAACAGTGACCAATTTATTGGCTCTTTCAATATAAGTTGGATATATAATACTATTGTATTGCTCGTGCGCACACGTACGATGCTTGCAATTATTGTTTAATGGATGTTAATTGTTTTTTTAAAATATTTCTGAAATCGAATAACTATGTTGATAATATAATGTAAAAATATGTTATTCAGTTGGACGTGTGTTTTATGTGATTTGTATGGCCTCACAGTTGAATTATATTTGCAATATTTGTTAGTAAGACCTTTTTACTTTTATGAACTCCATTAGTTAAACATGGCATTTACAACCTCATTTCAACATTTTTTTTCGAAGTTGGTCCTTTCGGTCTCATTCTTTTAATTCCTGCCATCAAATAAACACTTGGATTGCACTCATATCATTTGAGAAGGGTAATTTTGTCAAGCCACTGTATATGTTTTTCTCACCTAATCCATTTTCCCTTCTGCTATATTTTTATAGTATAGAGGGGTAGAAATTAATGATAAGTAATTCTATATTTACTACTGAAAAACTTTTGAGTATAGAAAGCTTTGGCTTTGTTCTGTTTGGATCATCACATACACTAAACAATGTCATTTCTGAAACAAGGAAAGGAAAAAATGGATGAGGCAGCGACAAGTGACCACTTTATTGGCACTTTTAATACAAGTTAGATATATAAACCTAATGTATTGACGTGCGTGCATGTGTGTTGCCTGTAATTATTGTTTTACAGATGTTCAATTAATGTTTTTTTACTATTTTCTGAAATCCAATTAGTATGGTAATAATATATGCTAAAAATAAAGGTTGCCTTTAATTATTGTTTTATCGATGTTCAATTAATTTTTTTTTACTATTTCTGTAATCCAATAAGTATGGTTATAATATATGCTAAAAATAAGTTATTGAGTTGGTCGTGCTTTTCACGTGGTTTGCACGGCCTCATTGATGAATTATATTTGGAATATTGGTAAATTAGACTTTTTAATTTTATTTACTTCATTAGTTTATATTTATATGTAAAATAATAATGTACATGATTTACATAACACCGAAAATACAGAGAGACTACCATGGAATAGGGGTAATAAGTACAAAACATTCATATCATTTGCACTCATTACACATATGTTGTACTTATTTTGAAGATCTCGAATACTGAATTCAGCAGGGTTTCGGTTGAGAGTACAAAGATCCCCTTTCAAATTGCTTCTCATCGGCCAAGTTGAAAGTTTATTGAGGGCTTCTAAGTTCATAGTTACGATATACAATTGTTGATGAAAAATCATAGGACTTGAGGTACCAAGGATAAAATTGTTGATGTAAGACAAC
The DNA here is from genome assembly GCA_903798255.1 of Fraxinus quadrangulata. Lineage (NCBI taxonomy): Eukaryota > Viridiplantae > Streptophyta > Magnoliopsida > Lamiales > Oleaceae > Fraxinus > Fraxinus quadrangulata. The sequence continues at coordinate 27,591 of CAIGRB010166890.1, forward strand.
AATTGCATTGCTGGAATTGGACATAATCAATAATGATTCTTTGTTCCTGAAACATGAATATTTACATTTTTGAACACTTAGTTTGCTGCCATTTAATTTCTACCTCTACTTTTTTTTTTCCCTAAATCATAGTGTATGTTTGCACTTTGTTTCTAGGTGTTTATATAAATACCTTGGTCCAAAAATATTTGGTCAAACCACTTTTTATGCACACATTTCGTAAAACTCACAAGTAGTACCACTTCTCCACCACACATTTATCCAATTTATGAACAACTTGCCAAACTTACACAAAAATAGAGTGGACACTCGAAATTGAAATTGAAATTAAACAATCAATTGGGCTACATCTTTTGTCCTAATTCAATAATTTAGCGACCTATCATCAATTTACAAAAGCACCTTAAATTATATGATTTTGACATAATAGAGAATTAATGTGTAGAAGCTAAAAATAGTTAAAGATCCCGCATCAAATCTTGAAGTCCGAACCCCAATCTTCTACATGCAATCAAAATTAGAATCTCGTACCAAGTTGGTTCACATGGAAACCTATCCGACAATGTAAACAGAACTCAGCGTACAAAATTGATGAAAGTGAGACTATAAAGTCATTTTCAAGCAAGTGGATGTTAGAAACTATAATCACCGGAAACCTGTCTAACAATGTGTGGGTGGAACCGACTTCCAAAATTGATGGAAATGTGACTATGTAGACATTTTCAAATAAGTATATGTAGAAAAGCAATTCAGAAAACCAATCAGTAGAAATGCGTTTGCTACGTACAATTCAATTTTTGAAGGGAACAATGGCGTCCGTTGTGCATTAACGCTCGGATAGAATTTAGACTACTCCGATCTGTTCATTATACCTTGCAGTTGCAGTTCTGAGATCGTGGGTTGGTGGGGAAGGGACTCACGTAAAGCAGCAATAAGTAATTTTGGGTAAAGAAAGCTTTGTGTTTGTTCTCTTTGGATCCGTCACATACACTAAATGATGTTGTCTTTGAAGCAAGGGAAGTAAAAAATGGAAAAATGGATGAGGCAGCAGTAACAGTACTGACCAATTTATTGGCTCTTTTCATGCAAGTTAGATATATAATACTAATGTATTGCACGTACGTGTGCGTATGTTGCCTGTAATTGTTGTTTGATGGATTTTTTTTTTAAATGAAGTCGAATAAATATACTGACAATATAATGTAAAAATATGTTATTGAGTTGGATGTGCATTTCACATGATTCATATGGTCTCACGGTTGAATTATATTTGCAATATTGGTAAATTAGAATTTTTATTTTTATATGTAAAATATTAGTGTTCAATATTTAAATAACATCACAAATATGGAGAGAGACTAATATGGAATATGGGTATATTAGCACAAAGCATCATTTCAAACTTGACATTTACCACCTCATTTCAACATTTTCTTTCGGAGTTGATCCTTTCCGTCTCATTCTATTAATTCCTTCCATCAAATAAGCAAGATTCACAAATAAAGAATCATTCTTAATCTTTGTATAAAGAAGTAAACTTGTTAGGAATTTGAGGAGATGATATAGCGTGATATGAAGTATAGATCACACAAAGAAAAACAAGATTAAAAGAAAGCAAATAAGAAGAAGAGAATTGGCAGAGGAACCCAATACTTTATTAACAACCAATAGAGAGAAGATACAATTATCCAAATAAATGTCTAATAAACTGAATGAAGAGCCTAGTATTTATAGGAGAACCGTTCAAAACCCTAAAACAAGGAAACTAGGTCAAAAATTACGTAAAATCCAAAAAATACGGAAAAAAGATTACGGCTCGACGACAAGCGGGCGAAGTCTTCCCTGCTCCATTTTTGCTCCTCTCGCTCGAGCGGGAGTCGAGGGGTCGTCTGCGCCGTCAATCCGTCCTTTTTTCCTTCTTGGACCCTATTTTGACATTTTCAAGCCCAATACTCAGAAATGCGAAACCCTAGACCCAAATTAGACTAGATTTGGATCACAAAACCTAACAATCTCCACCTTGACATAAATTTTGGTGCAACGAACGAAGCTCCAAAATTTCTCCACCTGGAAAAATAAGTTCGATTGTAGAGAAACAAAATGAGCTCTTCAACCTGAACCAAACCTCTCCAACACTCGAAATATTATTCCTCTTCCTCCATATCCAAACACGGATACAAATGAACCCAACCCTCGGGTTTCTCAAATTCACAACGTATTCAAAATTTACCAAATAGGGTCGAAACATACCCTGTAGTAGAATTACCACTAAATGCTTTAACTGAAGGCCCCTGGTTAGACTCATCACCTTCAACAACTCCAAAAGCATGCACATCCAGATTAGCATCCTCGTACCTATCTCCAACGGATCTCTCCCCAGCCGTTAAATCAATGGAACCGCAGACTGTGGTGGCAAAGTGAAATTACCCATATCTTCCAAACTCGACAGAGCAATATTCTTCAAAATATACCCAGATTCAACTCCCACCGGTACTGTACCAAACTGTATATCCAACACGATACGAAACCTGCGCTGATGATTCTTCACTCATTCTGCACATCCTTGCAAGATGTATAACTAGGACTTTCTCTACCCCTATAATACAACACGGACACCATTTCGGACCTTTAGAACTCCACCTGCACCAAAGAACGTGTACCCTCTCGATTCCAAGGTACTCATCAAAATGATATTTTTCTTCAAGTCTGGAACATGTTGAACCTGGCCAAGTGTTCTGGTTGTTCTATCCACTAACTTCAATCTGACTTTTCTAATACTAGCTACTCGACAAGATTCGTTGTTTCCCATAACAACGGCCCTTTGTGTCACCATTTCATATGAATTAAGCAAATCCCTACTGAGACTTATATGAAACGCACAAGCTGTATCCAAAATCCACTCCTCGTCAGACTTGGATTTCACATCAGAAAAGGTCAACAGTTTTTCATCACTTACAAAGTTTCTACGATGTCTGCTTTACCTGAAATCTCTAATTGTCTCTCACAATTTGCAGCTGAATTACCCTTACCATGCAACTTCTCGTAATCTTTCTTGATGTGTCCTTTATTCTCGTAGTAAAAACAGACCCTATTACTGAAATCAACCCTCTAATTTCCCATTCCCCAATCACCACTAACCACAAAAGCTTCATCACCTCTGTAACCAGCTCCAACCAGATGTTTCAGCTTCTCCTTTATTTGAGAACAAAGCATCATATGGTTCTTCAATGGTGAGTGTGTCATGACTGTACAAAATCGTGTCCCTAAACAGCGAAAATGAACTAGGCAGTGAGCACAACAGTATTAAGGCCAAGTCCTCTTCATCATATTTTACCTCTAACATCTCCAGATCAGCGATAATCTCCTTAAAGACAGTCAGATGGTCTTCCAATGATCCGCTTTCTGCCACGCAATGAGAATAAACGTCTGCTTCAAATGCAATTTGCTGGTCAGACTTTTGGTCATGCACAATTGCTCCATTTTCAACCACAATACAACTGCTCTCTTCTCCTTCAAGACGTCCCGAAGAATGTTGTTAGATAAATAAAGATGAATCTGCAAAAGTGCCTTTCGATCCTTCCGTTGCATCTCCTCAATTGTCCAAGTTGTGAGAATCTTATCAAATTCCAACAAAGCATCATCCAAATCCATCTACGCTAATATAGCTCTCATCTTCACCTGCCACAACGAAAATCTTGTACTGCGATCCAACAGCGAAATATTATACTTCATGGTAGCCATTGATTACAAAATCTTCGAACCAATCAAATCCTTGCTCTACAGAATTGCTGAACCTTAGCTCTAATACCACTTGTTAGGAATTTGAGGAGGTGATATGTCGCGATATGAAATATAGATCGCACAAAGAAAAATAAGATTAAAAGAAAGCAAATAAGAAGAAGAGGATGGGCAGAGGAACTGAATACTTTATTAACAACCAATTGAGAGAAAATACAATTATGCAACTAAATGTCTAATAAACAGAATGAAGAGCCTAGTATTTATTGGAGAACTGTCCAAAATCCTAAAACAAGGAAACTAGGTCAAAAATTGCGTAAAATCCGAAAAAATAGGAAAAAAGATTACGGCCTATCGCTCGAGCGACAAGCAGGCGAAGGGCTGTCATTCGAGCGACAGCCTAGCGACAAGCGAACGAAGTCTTCCCTACTCCATTTTTGCTCCTCTCGCTCGAGCGAGAGTCGAGCGATCGTCCAGCGCCGTCAATCCGTCTTTTTTTCCTTCTTGGACTCTATTTTGACATCTTCAAACTCAATACCCAAAACATGAAACCCTAGACCCAAATTGGACTGAATTTGGGTCATAAAACCCAACAAAGCTAAACTTCAAGTTTCTACATGCAAATAATCTAAACTCCTGGACCAAATGGCAGGAAAAAGAAGGGTAATTAGCAAAAAACACCTCAATCAAACTATATATATCGAATAGATGAATCCAAACTATTGTCAAAATACACTGATTGATCGATAAAAAAAAAATTCATTATCACTTCAAATCTTCATTTGTTTATACCGACAAAAATTAAATCAAAAGTAGGCAAAAACACAAATGAAATTTTAAGAAAAGTTAAGTTCTTACAGTTTAAAGAAGATGCATGCTTCTTCAAGCTTCCACCAGCACTATGAACTCCAGACCATAACAAAATAAGATTGACGTTACCTTGAATAGTAAACAATTGAGTAAACTCTGATTCTAATCCCTATCGAATCTCAGGTGGTGATTGCAGGGAGAAAACGGTTTATCAATGAATTCTTTTGCACCCGCATTGAAAGAACTGCTATATTCCCCAATCCATCAAAGACAGCAATTGCACTGTTGGAATTGTAAATAATTAATAACGATTCGTTATTCCTGAAAATTGAATATTTATAATTTTGACAATACATATATGCTGCCATTTAATTTCTAACTTTTTTCATACTATAACAATAAAGTTGAAGGGAAAATGGATTAGGCGAGAAAAACATATGCTTAGCAAAATTATTGTTCTCAAGTGATGTAAGTACAATCCACGTCTATTTGACTGAAGGAACTAACAGCATGAGACACAAAGGACCAACTCCGCAAGAAAAGATTGAAATGAGGTTGTAAATGCCAAGTCTGAAACGATACGAATGATTTAAGCTATGAATGCAAGCGTGAGGAATGTTTTGTGCTAATTACCATATGGAAAAGCTATGCCTACACACAACACACACAAAGACATTCAAAATAACCCTAGTTGATAACATTGTTGAACATTTTCTGCGAATAAGTTCAGTGTGTACACCTGGAGTTGACCACTAGCTCGTACTTTGTTCCTAAACCTTAATCCCAATAAAAGTCATTGCACTAGTCTTGCACAACTCTACCCTAATGTCCGAAGCTAACCTTGAAAATACCAAGGAAGGGGCTGCCTTATGAATAGAAGGAAAAATACTGGTTTTGATTGAGAAAGAGATCACATAGAGAGGACAAATTATAAAAATAAAAAGAGAGACACAACGAGTGTAACAATGTAGTAGCAAGAAAATAATTATTACTCCAAAGCTTGGCTCGTCTTACACGTGCAAATGGCGATCTACAATATGATTCTAGTGGTTACTCACTCCTTTTTTATGAAATTATTTTGGCATGAATGAATTGTGGATTGATAGTTAGAAGGCCAAACATTGTTTACTTTTATAATTCAACCCCGACGTACAATTTGTTGATAGGGAATAAAAACACACTCGAGAAAGTTAAAGTATGATTTGTTAGATGTATTGAGTTATTACATGTTTCATGTGTTGTTTTACAGTTTGTAAGAATCCTATGATTTGGCTAATCTATCTCAGAAGAACATTGGAATATTCTGCTGAGTTAACATGTGTTTAGGAAAATTTGTCTGAGTGATCGTTCAATTATTTCTTATAATTGTTTTGCTCGAGGACTAGAAAATGTTTAAATTTGGGGATGTTTGACAGGATTANAGAAGAACATTGGAATATTCTGCTGAGTTAACATGTGTTTAGGAAAATTTGTCTGAGTGATCGTTCAATTATTTCTTATAATTGTTTTGCTCGAGGACTAGAAAATGTTTAAATTTGGGGATGTTTGACAGGATTATTTTGTGCTCTTGCTTAGGTACCTAAATTATTGTTGAAGTTATTCTTCTGAGAATATTTTCTATAGATTTAGTTTGTTTTTGTATGTTTAGGTAAAATTCGGTGTTTGAAAAAATTCATGTGAAAACAAGTGTTAAACAACAAAAGGAGATAACGTCTATAAATACCACGAGAGATCCACGGACTTCCACCTAGCATAAAAATATACTATTGGAAATATAATAAAATCTGGAATTCAACTCGAAAAAATAGATTGTGAATTGGAGTTGTGGATCAAAATTTATAATTTTTGAAGTCAGGTCAGGTGAGCAGATTTCGCTAGCGTGTGCACATGTTGGTTGGCATTTCCACAAACTATCATCCTGGTCAGCACCTTATCTGCACGTATTTCCAGTCTGTGCACGCACTGGGTGGCGTTCACACTTGCCAAAGGTCATGGATTTCAACATGGTTTGGTTAAGGACAATTTGGAAAGTTCTTCCATGGGATTTCGACTCTTGCAGCCTAGACCTATATATATATATATCAGACTTCTAGATTTTCAGGTTTTTTTGAGTTGAAGATAAGATTGAAAAGGTTCGTTCATCTTCTTTTTCATAGAATAAAAATGTAATGTCTATATCAATTTCTTATTCTGTTGATTTTTTCGCCATGTTTCTTGGCAGATTTAATTTTTAGGACTAAATCATATAGCTATTTAATTCTCTTCATGTTTCAATTCATTTTTTGAATTTTTCTTTTTATAAATTGTAATAGATTTGCTTGGTTGACTTATTTTCATGTTTGAGAATGATGGTTAAATCACATGACATAATTTCTAAACCATTCTTCTTATCCTATACAAAAAAACAAAACTCCAACCCAACTTTCTCTTAACTTATTAACATTTCAAATTAATAGGGTAGGAATTTGGTAAATTTCAATTATGATTCATACTGAGAATGACAAAACCGGCTAGAAAAAGCTTTAAAAACAACCATAAATGGAAAACCCTCAATTCTCTCGCAAATAATTTAAGAAAATCCTCAAACCATCACTTAACATTAAATGTTGCAGGCTAAGTTGGAGGTGGGTCATGAGTTGATTGGCAACGGGGAGAGTTGATTTCTTGGCGGTGGGCAGCTGTCTGGATAGATTTTCTTGGTTTAATGAGTGTATGGTCATGGGTCGAGAAGAGACTCACGCAAAGCACAACAAGGATTTTCATGTGCGTGCATGTATGTTGACAGTAATTATTGTTTTATGGATGTTACACACACACACACACATATATAAAGGTTAAACCCCAACCTTGAGGGTCCCCCACTGCGCCGCTCCTAGAGCATTGTGGAGGAGGTAAATCGCGGGATGTGCCTCAGCAGGCCAGGGTACAAGAGCTGTCATACCGGTGCCCACAAAGAGTCCAATTACAAACCTTGTAAGAGGCAGGAATCGAACTCTCACACACGCGGGATGTGCCTCAGCAGGTCAGGATACAAGAGCTGTCATACTGTTGCCCATAAAGAGTCAAATTTCAAACCTTGTAAAAGGCAGGAATCGAACCCTCACACTGCGGCTGTCAGCTCAGCAAAGACTACTCCACTCTTGTCCTTTGCCCCACTGAGCTATGCCATATATATATATATATGTAATATTTTGATAATGTAATGTAAAAATATGTTATCGAGTTCGACGTGCATTTCACGTGATTGCTTGGCCTCACGGTTGAATTATATTTTCAATATTGGTTGACTATACTTTTTATTTTATTAATACTGTTGGTTTATATTTATATGTGAAACATTAATATACAAGATTTACATAACATCGAAAACACGGAGAGAGACTAATACGGAAAAGGGGTAATTATCCCAAAACATTCCTATCATTTGCACTTATTGCACATATGGTGTACTTGTTTTGAGGATTTGGAATTCTGAATTCAGCAGGTTTCGGTTGAGAGTACAGAGAACCAATTTCGAATTGCATCTCATTGGCTGAGTTGAAAGTTTTTTGGGGGCCTCCAAGTTCATGGTAGCTGATGGACCTTCATGTCTATAAAATTGTGGAAGAAAAACCATAGTACTTGTGTACCGAGGATAGATTTTTGCTTATCCATGCCAAAAGTCTCGAATAACACGTGAAGCACCTTTCGAGGATTTAGATTCTTTGTGGTCTTCCTGAGTTTTCTTTCTCAAGACATATCGGACATTTGTTCTACAAAATCAGGTTGCCTTTTTAGAAATACCTCAATGAAGTAGAGACGAAAATTGTTAAAGATAAATGTGATTAGTCTATCTTATATCCAACCTTAAACATATTCTTATTAGTTTAGTGACCTTAGTTATTTCCATAGATATTAGAATAGATGAATCCAATGTATGGTAAAATACAATGATTGATCAATAAAAAAATCTTATTCTCACTTCAATTTTTCATTTGTTTCTACTACTTCAACAAAAGTAAATTAAGCAATGGAAAAAAACCAAATGAAATTTTTAGAAAAGTTAAGCTCTTACAGTTTAAAGAAGATGCATGCTTCTTGGAGCTTTCACCAGCGCTACGAACACCAGACCATAACCAAATAAGATCCTTAGAATGATGTTGCTGTGAAAACAGTGAAATATTAATAAACTCTGATTTTCTTCCCTGTTGAACCTCGGGTGGTGATTGCAGGGAAAAGGTTTTATCCACAAGTTCTTTTGCACCCACATTGAAAGAACTGCATATATTCCCCAATCCATCAATGACAACAATTGCATTGCAGGAATTGTACGTAATTAATCACGATTCTTTATTCCTGAACATGTCATATAAATCCATTGAAGGGAAAATGGATTAGGTGGGAAAAAATATTCAATGGCTTGACAAAATTACGGTTCTCTAAAGATGCGAGTACAATCCACTTGTCTATTGGATGGAAGGAATTAACAAAATGAGACAAAAATGACTAACTCTGCAAGTAAAGGTTGAAATGAGGTTGTAAATGCTAAGTTTGAAATGTTTGTGTGTGTGTTGTGTATAGGCATAGCTATTCCATAGTGTAATTAGCACAAAACATTCGTCTCGTGTGCACTCATTGCATAAATCATTCCTATCGTTTCGAACATGGCATTTACAACCTCATTTCAACATCTTCTTGTGAAGTTGGTCTCTCCGTCTCATTCTATTAATTCTCTCCATCAGATAAACAAGTGGTTTGCACACTCACATCATTTGAAAGGGTAAAGTTGACAGGCCACTACATATGTTTTTCTCACCTAGTCCATTTTCTTTTCAACTGTGTTGTAATAGTATATATATATCATATATATAGTGAGAGAGGGGTAGAAATTAAATAGCAGCAAAACTAAATAGTCAAAATTATAAATATTCAAGATTCATTAGTAAAGAATCGTTCTTAATCTTTGTATAAGGAAGTAACTAAACTTATAGTTTCTACATGCAGAAATAATTTGAACTCCGGGATCAAATGGTATTAAATTCATGATTTGAAAGGAGAATTTACCGATCATGTTCTATATATCATGAAAATAAGAAGGGTAATTAGCATAAAACATCCCTATCGTTTTCACTCAATGCACATCTGGTGTACTTGTTTTGAGGATCTGGAATACTGAATTCAACAAGGTTTTGGTTGAGAGTACAAAGAACCATTTTCAAATTGCTTCTCACTGGCTGGGTTGAAAGTTTATTGTGGCCTCCAAGTGCATGGTACCTAATGGACCATCATGTCAATGAAATTGTTGATGAAAAACCATAGGACTTGAGGTTCCAAGGATAGATTCTTGCTTATCCATGCCGAAAAAAGAAACTCAAATAACACTTAAAGCACATTTCGAGGATTTACATTTTTCTGGTCTTCCTGAGTTTTCTTTCTCCAGACATTTAGCGGACATTTGATCTTCAAAATCATGTGTTTTGTTCCTCGTTCATAATTTCCATAGATAAATAGAATAGATGAATCCAAACAATTGTAAAAATATACTGATTGATCAATAAAAAATAAAATAAAATTCCATTCTCACTTCAAATTTTCATTTGATTCTACTTCTCCAACAAAAGTAAATCAAAGTAGGCAAAAACACTAATGAATTTTTTTGAATAGTTATGCTCTTACAGTTTAAAGAATATGCATGCATCTTCGAGCTTTCACCAGTGCTACGAACACTAGACCATAAGCAAATAAGATCCTTAGAATGATGTTGCTGGGAAAACAGTGAAGTACTGAGTAAACTTTGATTCTCTTCCATGTTGAACCTCCAGTGGTGATTACAGGGAGAAAAGGTTTGATCAGCGAATTCTTTTACACCCACAATTGAAGACGGATATATTCCCTAATCCATGAAAGCTGGAATTGTACATATTAATAATGATTCTTTATTCCTGAAACTTGAAGATCTAATGAGCACCGGTGCTCATCTCATATTAAGCACATGTGACGTGTCATACAAAAGGATCAGGCAGGAAAAATTATCAAACGGCTTGAAAAAATTAATGTTCTCGAAAGATGAGTCTATAATCCACTTGTCTATTTGATAGAAAGAATTAACAGAATGAGACAAAAAGAACTAATTTTAAAAGAAAAGGTTAAAATGAGGTTGTAAATGCCATATTTAAAACGAGAGAAATGATTTACACAATGAGTGCACACAAGAGGAATGTTTTGTGCTAATTACCCTATGGGATAGCTATGCCTACACACAACACACACAGACATTTAAAATAACCCTAGTTGATAACATTGTTGAACATTTTCTGAGAATAAGTTTGGTGTGTAACTCTTGATTTGACAGCTAGATTGTTGTTCAGGAAAATATGTTTTGGATTTACATCACCGTAAATGCACAGTTCGTTGACAAGTAATAAAGTATTTCAAGTATCGTTCTCACGAGAATTGAT